>BEXV01000479.1:176100-187150 GCA_003118195.1 Hemicentrotus pulcherrimus | reverse complement strand
GGGGGGGGGGGAGAGATTTTCAATCCTTGATTTTCAACAGAACCATCGTTTGCCTGCTCGATCTCCAATTCAAAATTTTTGCAAAGGGTTTATCAGAGGCTAATTACACCCCCAGCAGCATGGCATTCCACCCCGTTTACCAATTTCTGTAAATGCCGCTGGGGAAGTTATGAGGAAAGCTTGCCTTCTTGGTCGAATACATGCATATAGGCCTAGTTTTGCGAAAATCTTGAATATAAAATCCATTCACTGAATCAAAAAGATGATTGCTTCAGTTATGCTTTTTGGAAGTAAGTCTTCCCTGTATCAAAACTAGGGTTGACTTGCTTATGTCACAGTATGTAATCTGTTGCTTTTCTTGATATTGAAAACAAAATGGGAGAAAATAAATGTTAACTTGGATTGAATTGAGCTGACTGAATAATGCAAGATTATTTTCCCATATAGAGGGGGCAAACAAGAATTGCCCCCCCCCAATATCCCTCGATAGATCACAAAAGCCCTTGCCCCCTTTTTAAAAAATGCATATACAACTATAGTCTGTTTTTTTTACAGTGTCAGAACAGTTGATTTCGAAGAAGCTTAGCCACCGTGCAAAAATATAATTTGATTTTAAATCTTCAAAGTTAGTACCTAAGAGCACAGAACTAATTATGATTGCTGTGTAAATGCAAAATAATTGCCTGTAATAGATATAACGGGTAGGGGCGGAGGAATTGAGTTTGCCCTCCCCAAAAGCTGAATGGCCGGGGGAGGGGTCTGCCACCGCTTGCTTTGCTGGTTCGCCTTATTTATACTTTATAAAACTAAAAGATTGGAAAGTCTAGATGCGTCAATGAAAAATGAGGAAGAAAAGTATTAACAAAAATTATAGGCGCGCATAATCATGAACGGGAGAGAAAGTGATAATAAATTATGGAGGGGGGGGGCATACCGATGGTCTAAGGGGTGGAAGTTGAAGAAAATAGAGATCTTACAAATTCATAGTTTCTATTTCATGGATGCCAATTGGTGTACTGATTCTTTTTACACTTCTTCTACTAGTAATCTTCACTATGAAGTCCAGGCGCGGATCCAGGATTTGTTAGGGGAGGGGGCCCTAAAATATGGAAATATAGTCAGCACATTTTTTTTTTTTTTGTCCTCGAAAATTTTTCAATTTGCACCCCCCCCCAAAAAAAGGTAAAAATCNCCCGGCCCCCCCCCCCCCCTAGATCCGCCACTGATGAAATCTGTTACTTTTTTTTTTAATTCCAAAAGCAACTGCGCTATCTAATGTTCCGCTAATGTTCTATGATTGTGATCCACATTTGTGAAGGCCTTGTTAATATATATGCAATTCATGAAGACAAAGAAGAATAACAAAACCCTTTCGATCTTCATGATTTTTTTTTATTTTACAAGAACGTACAAAATACCCTGCCCTACACAAAAACTTTGTTGATCCGACAATAGTAGTTCGACTGATTGTGATTTCGTGTTTGTTAATTAATCTGCACATGCGCACTAGCTACATTACTATGGAAACTTGGCGAAGCCTCTGAAGCTGAAGACCCGATGTATGGCGCATAATCTTCAAATTTTCAGCAAGTAGATAGCCAAACACTGTGGACTGAGCTAGCTAAGACGTATATTTTTGTCAGGTATTGTTTTTAATTGTATTAAGCATGTAAATAATTTGAAATTAGCATTATTAGGACCTTTCCTCCCTCCCTGGTCTGTGCAAATGTCGGCAGGACCGGTCCCATTCGTTCGATTTCGTGTGTGCATGATGAATGATTTGATGTCGATTGTCATCGCCATCGGCATAGGGTAGCGCGCCCAGTATTTGGTCAGACAGCCGTTTCAACAGCTGTAACAATTAAAAAAAATATTTATGAGCCACAAAACTTGCACAAATCAAGCAGTTGACTAACTTTTCTTAACTCTCATTATCTCAAAATTCAATCTGATTTAGGGCCCCGGAAAGATCTCCAATTTAGCTCGAAATTGGTCAGTGTCGCACAAACAACTCTCTGCCTTCCGCGTTCTGTTAGCACATGCGCTAACATGCATAGCCATATGTAGAAGTCTATTGTGAAACAACTACATGTGCTGTCGCAATGAATTTAGTATGTGTGTGAAGAGGAGCTCTTCCGTGTTCTGTCCATCTCAGCAAATTTGCAAATGACGCACTTGCCGATGTGCAAGAGGTATTTATACGATACTTACTTTACTTTACTTTAATCCATCGATGCTTGTAGGGCAATGCCTGTTCATCGATCATCGGGTTAAAATCATTTCCATCTCTCTTCGGCAAGCCTTCGATTAAGCGGGCGCAGAGCGCAAATTTGCGCTCATAAAACCACCAATTGCGCCCATAATCATCTAAAACTTGAAGGCAAGGCGCAAGTGTTTGCCGTGAAAATGCGCCCATAAATTATTAAAACAGAAAAAATACACGAACGATTCGTAAAGAGCGCATTTTCACGGAAACACTTGCGCGGCAAACCGTTCGTGATTCAGAATCACGAACAGTTTGCCGCGCACGAGCTCTTTAATAGCTACATATTTAGTGCTTTAATAAGGCGCAAGTTTCCGTGAAAATGCCCCCATTGGTTATACTACATGCTAGCGCACGTGCGTCCATACCGTACGTTAATATCAAGCGATCGCTAGTAAATGCTGTGCGATGTGGCGCACCCACGTATGTATCGAAGGATCAAGAAAACAAATCGTCAAATGGAGAAATAAACAAGCATTCAAACAGTCATTAGAGATCTGTCGAGGTTTGTTTGTAGGTCTAGTTTATTATTTCATCTCAAATATAATTTAGAATTCTCTTATTGATAAGTTTAGAACACCTACGATTTTCTCGATCGTAGTTACTCTCATTTCGCCAGCAGCCGACCTAGCCTTGTTTTGGCAAAAAGCTAGCCGGCCAGCTTCCCACCACAAACCTTTCGAGTCCCGATAAATTTGCGCGCTGCGAATCTCCGAAGGTGCATTGGTTTCGTTGGCAAACTCCAGCCCGCCAGCATCCCACCAGGGAGTGTGTGTGCGAGCAACGATTTTGGTTTCGAGAACGCACGTTACGCAACTTCAGCTGTCGAATGTCTAAGGACATTTTTACATGAACGATCTTTAATACAAATAGTTGCTCAGATTTCTTCTTATTTCTTTGGTTATAGGTTCTACAACAATTAAAAAGATAATTCTTCAAATTTGCTCCTACTGCCCAGAGTGTGGCAGAAGATTTGGGATAAACCGTACGATGTTAATAATTGTGAAATTGACAATTTATTTATTCATTTGCTCATCAATATTTTTAGTTACTTTAAAATACTGTTTAATGTGCAAATTGATGTTCTTAGTCAATCTTTCCTGTTGATCTTGTTTTGATTAAAAAGTTATTAAATTGATCGTAGACCTCTATTCACATTCTTTGAACTTAGAGGGTCTAATTAATTAGTGGCTAATTATCTGTTTTTGGAAAATTGCCCCTGATTGTTAAGAAATTGCCCCTTGCTCTGGAAAATCCCCGTGGGCTAGGGGCAACTTTTAAAAATAAATTGCCCCTTGCTCCTGGCTGCTTAATCTAAGGCTTGCTCTTTGGGCGTAAGTCTTATCAAGTGAACATTTGTCTTTCATACACATGTATGTTTATACTGGATAGTGATGTGTGTGCATGGAGCAAAATCAGTTGTCAATTTGAATATTTCTCTTCTTCGGGGTCAAAGACGGTAGGTAGATTCTACTAGTGTTTGTCTAGTCTGTTTTTGAAGGAGTTTACTGAAGGAGCTGAAACTACCTCTTCTGGTAGATCATTCCACGAGTCGACCACTCTGTGAGAGAAAAAGAATTTTCTTACATCCAGGCGTGTGAACGATTTTTCCAGCTTTAGTGAATGACCTCTTGTTCTTTCTCCTCTGTGAAGATGTAGGAATTCTGCACCAGCATTGTATAAGTCATGCAAATACTTATAGACTTCGATCATGTCTCCTCTCCTTCTGCGATGGACAAGGGATGGCAACTTCAGTTTTCTCAGTTGTTGTGGGTAAGACAAGTTCTTCAGGCTTGGTACCATCTTAGTGGCTCTTCTCTCTGAGCGGTATCGCTCATCCAGTATTCTGTCAACGCATTGAAATTCAGTGCTTTACCGCGCAATTGTGTGAAAAGTAGACCTAATATCGCTTTATAGTATTGTTATTCTCCAATTATCAGAGTTTGACGTACACTGTCAGTGCCCAGCAATAGACTTTCGGGTATGATAGAGTCTGATACCTATACACTGTACACCATTGACAGGCTCAAATTGACTTTTGTTGTTGTTTCAAGGATTGAAGGTATTCATGTGGTATGAAACATGTGGTACAGTTTTAAAACATAACAAAATATGGCAGGCCATGAGCCTGCCAGAAGTCCTGTTGTTTGCTTGTGTTTGTTTATTTTTTTTTGTTTTGTTTATAATTAATATGCTTACCGGTATTTATTTAACTCCATTCTAGTAAGAAGAGGTGCTTACATCATGGCGACCGAAGAGGACCAACAGAAACAACGCCCTCCCGAGCATGTAAACATCACAATCTTGAGAGCACGGAATTTGGTGAGTAGTTTTGTTGTTTTACAGATTACCTTCAAGTGATAGAGTTAAAACTGATTTTTTTTTTTTAAATTAATGAAACTTTTTAATTTTTAAGCAATTATGACCTCTTGAGTCCATTTTCTTGGCATGCCCAAACCCTCTGTCCAGATTCTCTTCACTTGGAATTTAGAAATATTGAAATATATTTGGTCGTCTGAAAAGCTTACATATCTTGTGAATAAAGACTTGGACTCTTTAATACCGTAAGCCATAAAATCTTACTGTATGCTGCCTACTACAATCAATCAATTTAAAGTGGATTATTCAAGTCTTGTACCAAATCCTCCTAAGTGTGGCTATAGTTGCATAGGTCATACATACTTTATTGTAATATATGTGTATGTGCTTTGAGAATCCACTCTCTCAAAAAGATACACAGTCAAACCTGTATTAGTGACCACCCACACTGCCTCCCTTATAAGGAAATGTGTGTTGAAGAACCTGTCTAGAGTGGCCACTTATTGTATTTCCTGTGGTTTGACTTAAAATATGAACTTTTTGTTACCTTTTAGCTAATAAATACTATTTCCTGACTACCCTATTTGCCGGCCTAAACGCCGCAGTATTTTCGGGAGAGAAAAAATCTAAAAGTTGCGGTGGAGCGTATAAAATAAAAATAAAGTAAAAACCAGCACAAATTTGCACATATGGGACTATGAATGGTACAATAACTATACCACTATGGAACAGGACATTTCCACACATCTTACCAGCAATTTTACCTTGCATTGTTGACATGAAGACGCAAATAATCTTCCAAAAACATCATCTGCTGATAGATCTTGATCAAAGTTCGTGCCAATTGCAAAAGTAAAATAAGAAGTATCCAGCACGCAAATCGCCATTTTCAATCCATACATCACAAAAAACTGCACACTAGGGCATCGGTGCAGGATGGCCGCGCAGTCTAAGGCGCTGGTTTCGGCTCCCAATCTACCTGTGTTGGCAAGGGTTTGACTCCCGACTTTGTCCCAATTTTTTTTTTTTTTAGGTCAAAATCAGGGGTGCGGCCTATATGAGGGTGCGGCGTTATCGCCTGCAAATACGGTACCTGTAACATTCTGACTACACATGAGATTTACAATGATGGCAGACCGCCATAGTAAAACAAGAGTTTATGTTCCACCTTTTTGCTAACTCATATATAACAGAAAGGAAGCAAAGGGGATACCCTCAACTCTCTGGTCCGGGTGGAGTATGGCACCAACGTCTTGGGCGAATCTGCCAAAGTGGACGCAGGGTCAGACCTGTCAACCGAGTATAATTTCAACGCCAAGTTTGACTGTAGCTTCGATGACCCTGCCATCATAGATGAAATTGCTTACAAACCGGTTGTGGGTAAGTTCCACTCAAGGAGTGACTTATTTTGACATATTCTGTCATTTTCAACACGTATCTCAAATAGTCTTTTCATAAATTCAAGGGGTAATTACTGAAAGTCTAAGTGATTACTAGTTTTTTTGAAAGGGCCTAGATTTAATTATCCCATTTTCAAATAATCAAAATTTAATTATACTATTTAATTTAGTGTTTTAAATCTTTTAAATGTTAAACTGACACTCCGCATAAAGTGTAGTGAGAATGAAGAGAGAGAGAGAGAGAGAGAGAGAATAAGAGGCAAAAGCAATTTAAAATCAAGTAGAAATAAGAGCCAGTCAAAAATTCAGATAGATTATATCACAGGAAAGAATAATTTTTACAGAAAGTGTCCGTTCTCCTTAACCTTTTCTTTTGGAAGAGGTTGCAAATCATTATTTTCTCTACTCTCTCTCCCCTATCCAGTGACTTTTGTGGAAGTGCTTCCCAAAGAGAAGAAACAGAAGGAAGAGAAGACGCATCTCCTGGGTCAATGTACTATTGACCTCTTGCCTCTTGTCAAAGGAGAGACGAGGTATAAGAGCACCCTACAGATCCATCCCCTGCAAGGCTCCCCCATGGAGAGCCTAGGGGCCGATGCCCAGAGGGTAAGCCATCCTTTCAGTGAGACCCTTCCATGGTTTGGGTGCCAAATCACTCTCAAGAAATATAGTTGATCTAATTAAGTACTAGGTGCAATGACCAGTAGTTATTTCCTTTTTTTCCTTCCTGAAGAACCGGTATATGCAAATCATACAAAATATTTTATAATTTGGAAAAAGAAAAAAAAGAAAGAGGGGGAAAAAAAAAAGAAAGAAAAGAAAAGAAAAGAAAAGAAAAGAAAAGAAAAGAAATCAAAATTGTAATTCAATTATATTAGAACATAATCTCCACTTATCAGGACCATTCCCAAAATGTGCAAGAGCTTCTGGTTTTACAGAACTGTACCTCAATATGGTTGTTGCCAAATCATGTACGCCAGAGCAACCACTACCTTGATTTGCAAAGACCCATGAAGTGATCAATTCCTTTTATTTCTCATCCATTGTTCAGCCTGAGATGGATGTAGTGGTGTACGTCAACGATCCACTGCTGACTGAAGACCAGCTGAAGAGTGGCAACCTGATCACCATCACCGCAGAGACCCTTTACTCCGTCCCTGAATCCTGGAATCCTACCGGAACACAGTACATGTACAATGTGACCCTCCCTTTCCCACTCACAGAGGAGGTAGGTCATATTCATGCTAATTAAGTACCGTCAAACCTGCTTCCGTGACCACCTGTATAGAAAGACTACATTGATTGTTTTTGTTGAAAATTGTTTCTCTTTGAAACCTGTAGTAAAGAAGCCTGTACATAAAGACTACTTTTCTTGTCTCCTTTGAGTGGTCTTTATACACTGGTTTCACTGTATTTTGTTGTTGGGGCGGGGGATGGGATATTGCTTAATTCTCTAATTTCCATAAGTTTCATACAGGGACCAATTGGTTCCTGGGAGCAATGGGTTAACTTCAAAATGTTTTATGTGGTTGAACAAGGTCCTTTGGAAACCAGAGTTACTATTAAGAAAACGTTCTTAGTCTGATTTTAGTGAAATCATTTGAGGGTGTGTAACGAATGAACCTTGATCTCAAATATATTTGACAGATGATGATGAGGATGTAAGTTCCACAATAAGTACTTGACTTTTACAAGATTTTGGAATGTTTGATAATCAAATATTTTTGTATTTTGTTGTTGATGATTGTTCTTGACAGAGAGAGTCTGTGGTGGTAATGTCCAATGGTGTCCTCAAAGCAGCTAACGATAAGGAAATACCGTCCAAACAGAAGAAGTGGCCTGTCCCGGGCGGAGCTACGGGTGGCGCTATCTACATTCCAGACAAGTATGTTACCATTTACTCTTTGCAACTTGTAAAGCAAGATTAAGATGTTATATAGATTATGTATATAAATTATGTTTTCAAACCATTTTTTTATTATTTTTTTTAGAAAAGTAGAGACTCTATGAATTACAACATTTACTGTCTTTCATGAACTAGGATATTGCATCAGGTTTTAGTTGCTTCCAAATAAATAAATAAAGGATAACCATAATTCATATTATAAAGCACAAATAATATGCATATATACATACATATAAAATGCACACAAAAACAAGGATGACCTGACATTTGCTCCAAAGACACTTGCTCAGTGCTTTATTTCATTGAAAATATAGGGTTAGAATTACAATTGGGTTTAAGTTAAGTTTAGTGTAAGGTTTAAGGTTACGGTTAGGTATATTGTTTAATCCAGAGTCAAAGTTCAGAGTTTGATTAGAGTAGTATATTTGACCACAAAAATCTTAAAATCAAATAGACCCCATGCAGGAGTTCTGATGAATGCACGATTATGAATGCTCTTTGCCTTGAAGCAAATGATGTGTCTGCCTAATCTTATGATATTTAACAATAGTTCAGACACAACCATATAGTTTGATACCAAAAACAATGTCATGATTTCATTCTAGATTTGTACAACCAAGTGGTGAAGAGCAAGAAGATGGGGAGCTGACAAGCAAAGAGGTGAGATCAACCATAAGCTTTCTATAAGAATTTTCTTCTCTGATCTGATTTATGGAAAGCCTAAAAACATTTTATAAAAGCTATTTTAAAAGGCATAAAATGTTGATTCAAATCATTCATATTTTCTATTATTGAGGAGATTTCATGTTCTTGATGTAGAGTTTATCAAAGTTCTACAATACTTCAATTTTCGCTTTTGAATATATTTATTTTAAGGCTACAAATGGCTCTCCATAATTGTTAAATCCAACTTAGAGTTAAGTTCAACTTAGGATATTTGTGAAACAGCGCCCCCCCCCCCTGGAGTCATCTGTGGATGACTTGTTGCCTTTCACTGAGTGGTAACTGACAAAGAACAGTAACAAAAAACAAAAAATTCAAGCACACATGAAGCCTTAAATATTATTCCCAGCATCGGTATATACTCCCTGGACAAAATAGGCATAATGGTGTGCACTTATCTACATCTTGTAACACACATAACTGAGAAGGCATAGGACTTTTGTTGCACACAAATACTTGTGATTGCAGGGCCCTAAGGCTGTTCAGCTTTTGAGCAAAAATGATAGTAACCAGCAATTCAATATTGAAAAAAGTAAGCTTCTGTCATTGCTCATTTCATATACATCTATCTGGGCAGCAAGAACATTTACATATCAGATAATGACCAAACGTTAATTCACCATTAAAAACGTTATTTGCTATGCTCTTTTTCTTTGATAGGATCGGGAGTACAGGACAGAGGCAGAGAATGAGAAGAACAGAGTATACTGGAACTGTGAACGAAGGGCTTTCTTGGATCCGTCTGCCGTACAGAGGTGAGAATTTTGGGTATTGTTTTGTATGGCGTGTTTCATATTGGGTACAGGAAAAGGTAAGCAAGTATGTTTTCATGTGTACATGTACCAGCATTATTGAACGTGCAGTTAAACAGGTTTTCCAAGGGATTTAAATGATGTAGCAAGAAATAATCAAATACTTGATAAGGGACCCTCTTTTGAAATCAAAATTAAAGTAGGAGATAGAAACTCAGAAAATTGATGAGGAAAGGGATGATACATTTAACCTACAGTGCATCTCATGAGTGGAATTTTTGTGAGGCTGATAAGTAATTTAGGGAGGGGGGGGGGGGGNGATCTGAGTATGTCAAGCTGTGAGGAGAAGTTTATTCGTTTTTGTTCTGCCTTTATGTTTATGTTGCACAGCTTGCAGACTAAGATAGCAAAGACAAGATTCTGGCCTGTGGAGATCATGAGAATGCCTATGCCTTCAGCTGCGAAAACCAAGGGAAAGGTAATCTTGCAAGCAGAACTTTCAACAACTTAGAGTCAAATTAAAAGAAACATTTTTGAAATACTGAGAAATGGTTGATATACCAATATAAATTTGCTCTAAAAAATTGATTATATGCATCCCCCATTTTTTCCCCTTTTAAAAAATACCTTACCTTTTTATCATTTTAATGTCTTTAGAACTGTTCCCCCCTTATATAATCCTGGATGTGCACCCATGTCTAGGATGTTGTTTCAAATGGATTTGTTCCAAATTTGAAGGAATCATTATGTCCACATTCAATCAGATGATCCACTGTTAATTATTCCCATATCTTGATCAAGTTGTTGGATATGTTTGTGTAATCAATTCTTATATCGACATGGTCCAAATACCTGAAACTAACATAAATCTTCCCTGTTTGTGCACTTCAATTGACATTGGAATTGAAGATTTTTTTTTTACTCGACAATGATGAGGATTTCGCAATATATCAGTTAATGTTGAATAATCTTGATTGATTCTGATCAATTTACCAGGAGGATGATAATTCCATATTCTTCCACGGAGTGGCTTTCATCAACTTGGCACCGCTGCTTTACCCAGGAGGTAAGATCTACATCCTCATGTCAGGATGACTACCCCTGGGCCCTGTTTCACAGGACTTGTTATCAATAACAAGTTGCAATAACTGTTATAAGCTACTGAAATCGTTGCATTTGATTGGCTGAGAGCACAATGTGACACTTGTTATCGATAAAAAGTTTTGTGAAAAGGGCCCAGGTTATCACTGCAAGAAAACTGACACTCAAAGGAAAACCCCAAACAACGAGCACTATGTGAACTACCCATCTTCCTTATATGACTATCATGTGAGAAAGTAACCCAATTACTCATTGGATAGCTATTGGTGATATTGGAGAAGTTTTCCAAAGAGGTAGTTGTCTGTAGTGTATTTGTCTGGAAGATGGTAGTTATAAAAAAAATAATGATTTTACATAGATTGTTGATTTTTGTGTATTCTTTTCCGTTATTTCATGTCATTTTCATCATGTTATGTGAATATATCTTATATTGATTAATTTTGTTTTTCTCTAATGAAAAGTTAATATTGGGTCGATAAGAAAGGCTGTTAGTTGGTGGTTTAATCAATTTGGTCACTAATAATGAGTGCACAGATTAAAGAATATTTTATTGAAGAACTCTGAAAACTTTGAAATTTCATGATTC
>BEXV01000479.1:146017-169747 GCA_003118195.1 Hemicentrotus pulcherrimus | reverse complement strand
ATAAATATCTTGATAACCAGACAGGTGATCGGCTTGTAAAAGTCATGGGGTCCCTGACTGACCTAAAGGTTTATAATTATCATTGCATCATGAGCTAAATCCAGAATTTTGTTTCAGAATCTGAGACAAAGTTACCGGATCCCTTTAAAGCCCGTCTGTACTAGTTTGGCAAGGGCGATTATACCACCCAGCATGGTCACTGACAGGTAGTCAGCTCATCAACTCAGCTCTCAATTAACATAAGAAAAAGAGGATCATGGGGGACCAACGGACCAAGCTACCACCATTATATAAAACTTAAATCTCTCCTATTCTCTATCATTGTCCAGGCTGAGGAGTGCTTCAAGGAGACCGTCTCCATCAACCAGCAGCACCTCCATGGCCTGCTGCTCTACGGGGTGGTGTGTGCTATGGAGGAAGGCAACGAAGCAGCAGAGACCTTCTTTGAGGCTGCTACCTGTGTTGATCCCTCTAATATCTTGGCTTGGACCATGCTAGGTGAGTAAACACACAGGACTGTGTTCTTCAAAAAAAAATCTAAACTTGACACTGGGTCATCTCTGAACCAATATTTAATCAACCAAAGATGATTTTGTCATTTAAATTGTATGCTCTTTCAAATTTGACACTAAGTTTTTTCAATATCTTACCATTTTCTGTTTTCGTTGTAGTGCCCTCTATACCCAAACTCAACTAACCCTTTAAGCTTTTGTCCAGAATCAGGTTTTAAAAAGGAGGATGGTCTGAGGTGTAACATTTCCCCTTGTTCAATGTTATCTCAGACCCAGTCTCTGGTTTAACTGCATTAGTAGAATACACTTTCTGTCTTATCTTGTTCTTGTAATAGTGTTAATGATGATAAAATGATGATAAAATGTAATAGTGGTAATAATTATGTATCATTCCATTTTATTCTTTATATGGCACCAATCTCATTGTTACATCACGTTCCCTTTGTGATTTCCATTTGTTTTGGATGTTATTACCGTTGCTTTAGCTCTGGCAGACTCTTACTGGGCATAGCGTATCAAGGGAAATTAATCTTGTGTATAAAATGTGATTCCCCCTCTTGTTGTTGTTTTGTTTTTTAACAGGATATTATCTCACAAGTTTATTTACAAGTTCAGTCCTCTGTATCATAATAAAGTTATAAAGCAATAAGCAAGGCACATAAAAATTGACCTAATTAATTTGGATATACAGGTATCTTTCTTGATATAATAATAGGAAAAGCATCTATTTTTTAGGCCAAGCAAATCATGTTAGAGACTTGTTGCCTACGGCACTAACATGGGTATTTTTAGGTAGTTGAATTTATTTTTATAGCATATGGGTTGCAAATTATTATTCAGGGCCCCCGATTTTTAAATCTATTCCTTGATCCTATCCCGCACTTAGGTCTTTACTACGATGGCATCGACTGCGACATCCAGGCAGAGTACGCCTTCATGGAGGCGCGACGTCTCAACATGGCTCATGCTGCCGCCAAGCAGAGAGAGTGTAAGGTGGCAGCCTCTGCAGCTGCTGCCCCAGGCACTGTCATTGATGAGGAGGAGGAGGATGAACCCACTCCCCCAGGGGAGGGGGACGACCAGCAGTCCGCCCTTGGGGAGGTTGATGGATCGAAAAATGGAGAAGATATGTCCAGCGAAAAAGGTAGAGTTATTACTTAAATGCGTTCAGTGCCATTCAGTGCCTTTGCATAGCTTTGCTAATGCTTTGGTAATAAATTTTTGTAGATGCTTGGAGCATCATGGATACTTTAGCCATATATGCATAATAGGAATAAACATGTACATGGAGTTGTTGTCGGTGGTGGTGGTGGTGGTGGTGGTGGTGGTGGTGGTGGTGGTGGTGGTGATGGTGATGGTGATGGTGATGATGATAGTGATGTTGATGGTGGTGGCAGTGGCGGTGATGGTGATGGTGATGATGGTGGCGGTATTTGTGTAACCTTCGTTCACTGTTTTGTTTTACATTATTATTATTATAAACACAGGAAGCACTGTCCCAACAGTCATTAAAATCCCAGCTACTCCGACTGACGTTTCTAAGACCAAATCTCCAGCGGTCAAGCCGGCTCCCCCGGCTGCTGCTCAGAAGAAGAGGATGTCCATATCATCCAAAGGTAAATTATTTTTTTTTAAATTTTTTAAAAAAATGTGATTCTAACTCAAGTGGATTTGTTTTTAAATCTAGTTTTCAATTTATAAGATGCTTGACTGATGAACATTGCAATTCATATTTGTATCTAATCAAGATTGGGCAGTTACCGAACTGTGCAGCTTATTTGCTATACTTGTGCATGACATGGATTAGAAGAAATTGTCTAACATGTTGATGAAACCATCGTTACTTGAAGTTGAGTGGTATAATATCATCATTTCTCTTAGATGATACTTTAAGAATTCACTTTTTTTTTGCATAGAGAAGTATGACTAGTGAAAGAATGTTGGAAAATTGTCCTTAGTACAAGCAAGTTTAGAACCACTGAAATAATTATATCGCCCTTTCAAAGAAATGGATTAGTAATCCATCTTCTAGCTAATGTTTAAAATCTTGAATATCCAAATCCATTTATTTCTTACGTATTAGTTCGATGAATTTAATGATATTCCATTTCTCTGACATTACATTAAATTACAAATTATGTAATTAGCAATTTATGACTGTATGCCTCACATTTTTATTAGCTGAAATGTGAACAATTCGAATAGTTTTACAGTTTGTTTGTTTATTTGTTTGTTTTTGTTGCGTGTTCCTGTTGTTTTGTATTTCGCATTCGTCACTTCAGGTACCAACAGATAATTGTTAACAGATGGGCTGTCCCCTTTTCTATAATAATTTTTGATATTTGATTTTCTTTTTAATGTGTTGCTTGCTTGTTGTTCTTGTTAATGATTGCTTGATCAAATTTTGTCTACTTGCTTAGACTCATTGCAGTCTCTTAATCACATTGGCCAGAAAGGTAACTTGTTATTTTGTTTGCTTTGATAATTATAATATAGCAAAGGGACATTAATATTTTTCCCCTAAAATAATATGCAAAGGTTTTGTGTGCTGCATATTAACAAATGCTAAAAACTGAAATTAACTAAGCTGTGCAATAAGCATATAAGGTACCTGGTAGCCCGTTATCGAAATGTAGTGTCACAAAAACATGCATCTTGAATGAAATCTGCATAAATGGTGAAAATCATCATCTCGATCAGACTTTATGTTAGCTAGAGTGATAAAATTCCATTCAGATATGTAAAAAAGGGACTTTTAATTAATAAATTTGATTCCAGACATGTTTTTTTTTTCGTGCTACTACATTTTGCTAACTATCTAAATCACAGGATACAATCAAGGTGTGTTTTTTTTTAATCAATCTAACAAAGTCCCTTTTGATAACCAAACTCTTAATCCCAGTCACTGTAAAGCCAACCACTCCCTGTACATTCGACTGCAATCCAATGTTAGAATAAACTGCAATAATATATGAATTGAAATTTTATGCATACAGATTTGTTATGAAGCTTTTTATGGCTAATATGAAAAGTGAAATCTAAAATTGCAAGGTATTTCAGGTCTTTTTGTTGTTGGAGTGAATGCTACATTGGTATCAAATTGGAAATAGTCTAGCAACTGTTCTGCCGTTGCTACAGTTTGCAGCTGATCAGGCTTTTTTTCTTGGCTGGAATACCCAACACCTATTAGTTGTAGATTTCACTACCCGGTACTCATGTTTGATGAATACAAACCTGATTCAGAAAAATTTTGATTAAAAATTTTACTACAAATTTTCAAATCTATTGACATTGCAGTTTCTTCAAAAAGTATCTTGCAGTCAGAGTGTACTATATGAATGTGCATTGGGCTTGATATGTTTCTTTAATTCGCATAACTATCTGCTGACTTAACGACTTGCCAGCTAGCACATCAAATTTGCTGGGTGAAAACTTTGAAACTAACTAAACTGTATGTTATAAGCATGTATCTTGCTTTTGTAGAGATAATCATGAAATGCTTACAAGTATTAATGTACTTATGAGCACATTTTTGGTTGCCTGAGGCAAATGGTCAAAGAGGGCAGGCAATTGTGTATAATGTCCAATTTGCACATACCAAAATGATGAGTTGATTGGTTATCCACTGCTTTCTTTGTGTGAAGCTACTATGGATGTATTCATCAGATTGCATAAAAGTACTCAGAGAGAATAATTTAACAAATGAAAGGGGGAAAAGGGAAAAGCAGTGTGCAAATTGTGTACTGTAAGTATATAAACCTGATATTGTACTCTACCACCAAAATGTGATGAGGGGAAATGCATTTCTAACATCCTCCCCCTCCCCCTCCCCCGGCCGCCGGTCTCCCCACCTCCTTCCTCCTCCTCCTCCACCCTCTCCCCCCTCCCCCTCCACCTGTCCCATCAACAAAATAGAATAGTTTCCTTCTTTATTACCCTCCTTATAATATGTATATCTATTTACTTATCCTTAAATTGTGTGTGTTAATAAAACACTGTGTGAAGTTTTAATGATATATGCACGTCAGCGAAAAAACTAAGCTGTGCAGAATCTAGCACTTGACAGTTTTCTTTTGTATTATCATATAAATATTTAAAAACAATTTATTTCTGCCTCTAGTATTACTGGTAGTACTTAAAAATGCAGACTTTATATTCTTAACAATGTAAAGAAAATCTGGAGGTCTGGGATTACGCTAAATATTGTATTACAAAATCACAGAAAATTTACACCTAGCTCTTTAAGACTACAAAGAAATGGTTAAGTGTCTAAAAACTTTGGTCGATAATATGATGTAGCTGAACAATAAGCAAAGAGAAATCAGAAATTTGAAAGCTGCACATTTCTGACTATGTATATAACATGATTCAAAGTCTCGTATATTTATACAAAAACTTTGTTATCTGCTCTAACACCACATATTCTTCTGACAGGATTAGTTGGCCCTGAAATAGCTCCAGTCATGCTGTATCTCTTTTTATAGGTTGTACCTATCGTCTTAAGTAGACTAGTATTGACACATAAATAGTTCCAATTGGTAGTTTGTATTTGTCTGGCCTCTATTACTTAAACTCAGAGCAAATTCTGATTTTGCTTTCTTAAAATGCAACAACATTGATATTTGAGTACTTAAGTATATCAGTTTTAAGGACACCGTCTTATTGTCTCTATGTTTCACAAGCTATTTCATTTACATGCAAAGTCATTACCAAAATTCATATTTTCATAATGTAGTTTTTATTCATGCTATCGGTGATCATGATACTAACATTATCTGTCCATGTCATCATTTCATGATAATGAAAATCTCTTATGATGTTTGAACAAGTTGAAACAAAAAAAAGTATAATAACCTATAAACTGTCCCTCAACAACTGCCAATCATCTGCAATCGCTTTTTTTTTTCTTATCTTTTTCATCGCCATGCATATCAAATCTCACAAAATTTTAATCCATTTATATTAAAGTGAATGAATATATCAAAGTTCATCCCCATCGTCATAATCATCATCGTCGTCGCACTCTCTTAGGTCCGGAGCAGGTCAAGCGAACAACCAGTGCCACCAGCCAGCGAGCGGGCAGCATCAAGGCCGTCAGTCGGCCGGGCTCTGGGGTGGCTGCTGAACCACAAGCGGAAGGGGAGGAGGAAGGTGTGGTCGCCCAGAAAGAAAGCCCTCCGGTCCCGGAGACCACCATCTTCATGCTTGCTGTGGAGTTCCTGCTGGAGGTCAAAGGCATGCAGGTAGGAGGATGAGGCACTTTGATATCTAGCCCTCTTTATATTTTTGACATAAGGATTTTTTTCAATATTGCACTCTACACAAACGCAAGACTTATTTCAATTTCAAATAAGGAAAAAATGAAGCACAATACGGCCAAACTAATGTACATGTATAGTTACATTTCAAAGCATTGTTTCTTTAGGGATGTTTTTGTTTTGTCTTGTTTATAACTAAAAATCAATTATTTAAACAAAATTGGTTAGGCTAGATTTCATTGTTCTTTCTGAGACATCTCTGTGGGATCAACAAACATGAATTTTATGCATTTTGATGAAACTGCGAAATGATATTAATATCATTCTTCTCAACAAGGTGCATGCATTACATGAATTTCGGTGAAGAAAACAAAAATCTTCATTTTTTTTCACATGGTTATAATATGTATCAATTGTTGAATTGAATGTTGGCTTATCCTTCTTTTTTAAGATCCCTCCTTTTTATTTTTACCAATCTAAAATTGTCCATGTATATTGGTTTCTAAACAATTCTATTTTTTTTGTTTTGTTGACTCTGTACTAAAATTCTCCCTTCCCATTCACTCTGGACTTGTTGCTAGTTCTGTGAGCGTGCCCTGGCCCATGAGTTGCTGGACCCGATGGGTGGACCCACTACGGCCTATCACGTAGCCCTGGCCAGACTCAAGCTACAGAAGAAAGCCTTAGAGGAAGCTAACGAGAGCCTCAACCAAGCACTGGTGCTCAACTATCAGGTAAGGCATTCTGTTTTCTTCTTTCTTTATTTCTAGTCAGTGACCTAGAATCATCCAAGATAGCTTAGGCCTAATCAAAAAAAGATGTATTGCCCTTTAGGTGCCAAAACATGGGTCGGTTGGTCAGTCAGAAATCTTTTTTTTTTTTTTAAACTTTAAAAACATTTAAAACTCCCTCTTTGGGCTGATATTTCTCAGTTTTTAATGCTTTGTTAAAAAGCTAACCATCGATTTCAATTTTTTGTTGGATGCAAAGGACAATACAACATCTTTTTTTTTTTTTAGGCCCTATCTACAAGGTACAAACCCTATATGCTTTTTTCATGAGGATGTAATCATTGCAAATTTCATTATAATTGTTGTAGGGTTTTAAGAAATTCAACAACAGGCCAGAATAAGCTGGAGTGGCAATGCATTGTGTGAATATGCATTGCAAGTCCCTGTCATCTTGCAAAAAATTTTTGTGCTGAAAATTTTGGTTAATGTCGTTTGCTGCAGTTTTTTTATTAATATTTTAGAGGTGGTAGTCACTCCTGTAGTTAGTGGATACTTCCTGATATTCACAAATATATTGTAGCACATTATTTGAACACAAGGATAAATTTAGTAAATCCTCAAGTCTCTTGAGTTAGCGTAGTCCTTTTGGAGCTGGAATGTGTAGGATTCAAAACCGACTCTTTGCTTTGTAGCCTTCGATCATATATTACATAGTCCATCCCTCAGATAAGACTTACCACAGTGGGTCACTTGGCTACCTATTTACTGCAGAGTCTACTTGATTTTTTCATTCAGGCAAGTTTTTATCAATCAGAAAGTTAAACTGAAAGATCCTTTCATGCACTTTCCAAGCTTCTCTCTTCCCGAAGTCATGTAGATCTCCTTTTCTCTAAAACACAAGTCCTTGATTTTGTTTCAGGACCCTGATGCCTGGTCCTTCTTGGGCCATCTTCGCTACCTCCAGGGTAACTTTGAGGAGGCCAAGGACTGCTACGAGAGAACGCTCTCCTTCGTGACTGACGCCCGAGAGATGCATGCCATCTACCTCCGTCTGGCATCCATCTATCTACAAGATGGACAGGTAATGAACCCATCTCTAATCCTGCTCATAGTTGATGCAGTCGCCTATTCACTATTCAATAAAAATACAGAATAAAAAGAGGTGTGCTACTGGGGAAATTAGTGTTCCCTGGTTCCAAAATGTTGTTCTGACTTCTTTTTAATTATAAGATCGAGTATGCCTTCTTTTTAATTATAAGATTGAGTATGCCTTCTTTTTAGTTATAAGATCGAGTATGCCTTCTTTTTAATTATAAGATCGAGTATGCCTTCTTTATTTACTGGGTGCAAGCCAAAAATGTCTTTACAACAATTGAAATTTCTTCCAGGAATCCTAACATTTAAATGGGTGAATGTTTATGCTGACTAGATTGACCGGTAGCTGTAAGCAAAACTTATTTTGCAGGAAAATTTCAATTTTTGTTTGTATCAGGACTATTGTCGTGAACCATAGATTCCTTGCTTTATCTTAACACTTCTATGTACAGGAATATGAAGTACACTGAATTTGTAATTTGCCTTGAGATATTCTGAATTCTGTTTGCCTTGTTTAACGCAAATGTCAACGAGTATTATGAGTTCTGAACCTGAATCAACTCTTTGAGATTTCAATGGCAATATATATTCCTTTGATCTAGGTCTGGGTGGCATTTACATGAATGGGATTATCTCGGCACCATAATTGGCATAATAGCAAGTATGTCTATTATTGGGGAGTATAGTAATGGTCAATGACAAGCCATTTGAGAGGTCTATCTTCTGTTTTTTGTTTTAATCAACAGTATGATAAATCGAAGATAACATTCCTGCTTGCCTGTAAGAACTCACCGTCGTGTATCTCTTGGCTTGGTGTGGGCATCGCTTGCTTCAGGGTAAGTCTAAGAGTCTCTAGTAGCTAGGTACCATGATGTTATTATTTTACCAAAAGATTAATTAGATACTATGTGTATAATGTTTTAAAAGATGATGACGTGGATCCTAGTCAAATGATTGGTTGAGAGCGTACACGTGACCAGGCATTTATTTTGCCTAACACGAAATCTTGATAATGACTGGTCATTAGTAAAATCATGTTATAAAACATCATTTTATAAAACAAATAAAACATAATCTTATAAAACAAATAATACACATCATTTTGTTTGAGCATTAGTAAAATTACCCACACTCGGTACCTTCAAAACAGTCAAAATACCCTCGGCTATCGCCTCGGGCATGTTAGACTGTTCCAAAGGCCTTGTGTGGGTAATTCTTACTAATGCCCAAACAAAATGATGTGTATTATTTGTATATTAATTTATGTGCTAGAAAGGACTCCTAACCATTTTGGAACTGTAGTTTGTTTTTCATTTTTATATGTAACAAATTGTCAGGGAAAGGTAATTTATTTCTTATCGGTTTGTAGCTCAAGATCGATTAGTCCATTAGTCTCGGTGTTTCCATCAATCAGTATTATGATTTATTTATTAAGTTCAAGTAATAGTAGGACAAGAAGTGAAGAGAAAAGAGACTTGAAATGAACATATCCTTTGCGGGTTGCAGTTTTATTCAATTCAATTCAATTCAATTCAATTTATTTCCACTTTAAAAACAATTTACAAATCAATAACATTTACATATGAATAATATTGGCATTAAAAGCTCTACTTGGCTTAATGAAAATGACCCCTTAACAAGTATACACATAACATATTATACAGTGTAAGAAAATATTACAAATTATAACAAGAAAAACATAACATAACAGGAAAAACATAACAAAAATATAACAATAACATCAAAATTAATATATCAAAAATTGATAAGGAAGAAAAGAAATCTTGTCAACTGGTCTCTCTGTCCCTTTTTGATCTGCAGCTTGGGGAGCTGTCAGAGGCGGAAGATGCCCTCTGCGAGGCCAACATCCTGAACAACAGCGACCCTGAGGTCTGGGGCTACTTGTCCCTGGTGTGCCTGAGGACCGCTCGCCAGCAGGAGGCAGAGCAAGCCTACAAGTACGCCCTCAAGGTCGGTCTGGCTGACGAGGGTCTCCTGGAGGAGGTCCACAAGACCCAGGAGGAGGTGGGCTTCGGTAACCCCCAGTTCTGAGTAAGGACACTAGGTAGCACTCTTCCGTCCGAAGTGGAAGGTGGTTCCGACTTCTGGAATCGATGAATGGATGAGGAATCGGTTAAATTCACAGGAGGAGGTGGGCTTGGGTAACCTCCAGTTCTGAGTAAGGAAATTAGGTAATGCCCGTCGTAAGTGGAAGGTGGTTCTGACTTTTTGAATCGATGAATGAATGAATGATTAATAAGTTATAAGGTGTATACTGGTGGCGATGCCGCAAACTCTACCTGACTCTTAATGCAGAGAATGGTATCTTTTATTTTGGAAGTGGGGAAGGGGGATGGGGGGGGGAGGGGGGTGTGCATATTAGTATCATTAAAGTCTCATTCAGATAATTGCCATTAATACACACAAAATAACAGAAACGTCGCAGCTTTTATGGGAGTTTACTGTGGCATATCAAAACAAGCCTTTAAAGGCAAATCAATCATTTGTTACACTCTTGTATGTTACCTGAATAATCACAACTATAACAGTTCCACTGGGTTAGACAACGCATGCTCCAGAGTCCAATTGCTTATTTTGCTTTTCATGACAAACAATGTTTTGACGTCAAGCATTTTTAACTTTCTTTCATACCATGAATCCTCCTAAGGTTTGCAACAGATTTTACGAAACACGGATCAAAATTCTCAAATTCTTGTATAAATCTGGTCAAGTTTGAATTAAATGTGGCTATCCATATAATGTTCTTGCAAGTGCATGATATGATTGATGTTACGATACCGATAAACTTTTGATGTATGTGCTTTTTTAAAACAATACACAAAATAACAGATGCCTTATAACAGTGTTTTAAACAAGTAATGGTTGTGATGATGTTGTAGTAATCTGTTCCTTTTTAAAGGAAAGGGATATACCGGTACAATAAACCAATAATAAGGGGAAGAGGTATAAAAATATCAAAGAGTAGCCATTGGATATATCGTTTAAAACTTACAGCGTTTGACCCCTGATGTTTTATAAGAATTTGATATAAATTGTCTTTGAGCAGTGTATTTTACAATACCACAAGAACATCATCCTGTCTATATCTTCCTTCTAATTTAAGAGTACCTCTCCCCCCTCAAAAGCAATACTTCATTTCTTATTCATCTTTTGATAAATAGATGTTTTAATCTGTGAGTAGATGCAAATGTTCAGTACTGAGCTTTGAATGAAAATAAACGCTCCTATATATTCAATTTTCTATTTCCGTCCAAGCTACTTTGTCTTCATGCAAGCAGTTGCAAGCTAATTGGTACAAATTACTTGAGGTAACTTGTAAATATATATTTGTGTATTTTTTGTCACCATGTACATAATGTAAACATGTATATATGCACCATATTTACACTATTAAAAGATTTATACATTGTTGTAGTTCAAATGAAATTTGTGAAAGTTTTAATAAACATATTTAAGTGACATGTCTCGTCCTATGGTTTTTTTTTTTTTAATTTTGTATTTGTATTGAGAATTTGATGTTCTGTGTGTTAACTCTGTAAGATGTTGAGGAATATAGGATGAGTGTGAGAGATACTAGAATGAATTTTTTTTTTTTAAAGCAGAGCAGATTTTGAAAGCTGGAATTAAATCTGACATATATCTTACTGGTCACCCAAACATTCATCATATATGCTAAAAAGAGCTGATACAAAGTATCTCTTATAAAGAGGTAGAGATAGACGGATGTGAACGGACAGAAGGAGGAAAGGGAGAAAGAGATACAGAAAAAAATATGGAGAGATGAGAGAGAAATGATGGATTAAAGGGAAGGAAAGTGCAGGGGAGAGAGAATTAAGAGAACAAAAGAAAATAATTAGATGAAAGTTATAATGGAATATAGAAAGAAGATATACAGTGTAAGTGAGGATACTGCCCTATTTTAAGGAGCCCTTTGATAATAATAATGTGTAACTTAAATATGAAAGACTAGATTTTAAAGGGGTGGGGCACACATTAGCTTTACAAGTCCCCCTGAAATCTGCCACTGATGAAAAGGGAGGAAAATGTAAAATAATGGAAGAAAATTAAGGGCAGGATTGATATTGAAAGAAGAATGGAAGGAAGAAATTGATTGGTGAATGAATAGATGAGATGATGACTAAAAAGGTTTGATTTATGACTACATGAAAGAAGAAAGAATGCAAATGAGTAGTAATTTTGGCATAAGAGGTTTTTAAGTATAAAGGTATAGAAGAAAGTATGTGTTCAATCTTGCTTTAGCACATTGAGAAAGATCAGCTCCTGAATACGCCTGATCAATGAATGAACTGAACACGAATGAGAAAACGCACGTGGTTTGGTTCTTTGTAATTTTAATTTGATATGCAAATATTTGTCATCAGTATGCAAACGTTTCTCGGGGGTGAATCTTTTTTTAGTAACTGTACACAAATTGTGCAGCTGAATACTATATGAATGAAGGTAGACTTTATATAACTAGATGAAAATAATCTGCAAAGCGTACAAGTTGTCGAGAGAGGCAATACGACTTGCCAGAACCTTTCCTTAAGGTTTAACGCCCTTCTGGCTCTCGACCAGCAGATGATATGCAATTAGAAAGTCCCTATCCCATAGGTCATTTGCACTAAGCCAGAGAAGTATAAAAACAACTGCATATATATATATATATATATATATACCTGCTTTTAAGAGTATACGAAGAAGATATATTAGAATACAAACATACATATTTTGAAATATTGTCATATTATATGGGAAGAAATCTATCTATCAATGATTTTCATTCTTCAGTGATCAAGTTTTAAACAGTTTTGAATATCATCAATTAGAATTGTTGGCAGGATCACAATTGCTAGAGTTTGATATGTAACAAAGTTGAAACTCTTATTAAAACTTTTCTGGTTCTCAAAATCGAGCTGTTGCCGCCCCACCCTCCCTGTAGCATGTTTTTCGAGCCCTATACAAATGACAGCAATTTTATGTTACAGTTAATAAGCAATATCACCTTTTAGCAACGTTTGCAAATACATGATCAGGAATTTGAATGTTTCAATTAGAATAACAATACTTATTCACTATTTAGGGTTTGTAGCTATAGTTTAAAAAATACATGCAAATATATTTAATGAATATGCATTAGTCGTACAGAAGGGGTGGGTTCTTTTAGTACCTGTTACAAGAAAATGGTTT
This sequence comes from Hemicentrotus pulcherrimus, assembly GCA_003118195.1. Lineage (NCBI taxonomy): Eukaryota > Metazoa > Echinodermata > Echinoidea > Camarodonta > Strongylocentrotidae > Hemicentrotus > Hemicentrotus pulcherrimus. Next base: position 156,940 of record BEXV01000479.1, on the reverse strand, counting down.
AAATTCTATATTACCCGGAGAAAAGTGCCACTGGTGGGTGGGATGGCTCCACTTAGTTTTGGAAACTTAGATATGACTAACTTTTCAATTCTTGATATGACAGTTATATATTTAGATAGAAAGTTAAGATATGACAAACTATCAATCCTTGATATGTGATCAATGAAATCTATCAATGATAAAACTCTTTCTAAAACGTTTCTGGTTCTCAAAATCAAGCTGTTGCCGTCCCACCCTCCCTGTAGCATGTTTTTGGAGTCGTATACAATTGACAGCAATTTTATGTTACAGTTAATAAACAATATCACCTTTTACAAACGTTTGCAAATGCATGACCAATAATTTGAATGTTTCAATTAGAATAACAATACTTATTCACTAGTTTTGGTTTGAATCTATAGTTTAAAAAACATGCAAATATATGTAATGAATATGCATTAGTCGTACAGAAGGGGTGGGTTCTTTTAGTACCTGTTACAAGAAAATGGTTTAAATTCTACATTACCCGGAGAAAAGTGCCATGGGTGGGTAGGATGGCTCCACTTAGTTTTGGAATCTTAGATATGACTGACATATCAAGAATTGATGACAGTTATATATTTAGATAGAAAGTTAAGATATGACAAACTATCAATCCTTGATCAATGAAAGAGAACGGATTTGAATAAATTATGTAGAGGCCGTCTGCGGTACAAACTATCCTCACGCGTACTACTCTTCAGAGTTGTATAATCATCTATGTTCTTATACCACTCTCCAGAGGAACCCTTTCCTCTGTCTCCTATATCGGGAACCGAGTCGGCAAGCGTTACGGAACTCCATACAAATTTCTGTGATTTCATGCACATCTTGTCAGGGATATGAGAGTTTAATTCTCATATCCCTGATTTAGTCTAGTGCTCTAGTTGTGGGCAGAAATTTTATCATATATCACTTAGAAGGTAAACCTATGTTTATTTGCTTTCCAAGTGTATATTTTGTGTACAGTTACTAAAAAAGTTTACTCTCGGAAACGTTGGGGTATACGTCAGCATAAATTTGAATATGTTAATCACCATAACAGTATATACAAGCTAGTCTTTGTAATCTATCAAACATGCAAATGTAGATAATAAATATGCATGCATTCGTACAGCGGGGTGAGCTTTTTGTTAACTGTGACAACAAATTGCTAAAAATTCTATATACAGGTATTCTAATCTTAGTTATGAGCCGGAGTTATGTCCTTAATATTTGATATACAACATAAAAGGCTATTTAAATTTGATTGCAAAAGGTGAATATTAAGGGAAACTTCATTATTGATCAATATTCATGGACACTAATGTCCTTTGGCAAGGCATTGATCTACATTTGCCACACTCCACCCAGGTGAAGTAAATGGGTACCTGGTAGGAATTTATTCCTTGAAATGCTAGAGCGCCGTATATGGCAGCCATGCTAAAGCCAGGGTAATAATCGGGAGCTCCAGGAGGGTCATATCTGACTAACGTGAGCGCTATACAAGAACTTACTATGATTATTATTATTACACAAAAAAACAGAATTGAAGAATAAAAGTTCCTTCGAGTTTTAATAATATCAATGGTTCATAACCTTTATTGTCAATTGGTCCGTTAACCCTAGTCATATAGAATGGATAACAATTTTGTTGTTGCAGTTATTAAAAATGCCCATCCCTTCTGCACAAACCCAATGCATATTGATTGCTTAGCATTCGCATATTTTTAGTAAAAATGATATGCAAATTATACATGCATTGTTGAGTTCCTTTCATAGTTCACTTTCAAGGATCACATATGAAGTTGATAGTTTCAAACAATATGGTCTGATTATATTGAAGATTGTCTTTCGTTTTTTAAAGAGAAAGAGGGAGAGAGAGAGAGAGATGGGGGGAAAGAGAGAAGGGAAGAGAGAGAGAGAGAGAGAAATGGGGGAAAGAGAGAAGGGAAAGAGAGAAGGGTAAGAGAGAAGGGAAAGAGAGAAGGGAAAGAGAGAAGGGTAAGAGAGAAGGGAAAGAGAGAAGGGAAAGAGAGAAGGGAAGAGAGAAGGGAAGAGAGAGAGAGAGAGTGGGACACTGACACAATGAATGAGAATACAAACAGACTTAACTTGAAGTATAGAAAAATGATTTATTTTCATCAAATGTTCATGATTGTAAATTTGTGAACGGTCTGGGACCGGCCCCCAAATAGTCACCCTATTTGACCCATGACATTTGACCCTTCAAAGTTAGATACTTCATCTGAGTCATGCAAACAAAAAAAGTTGCAATCCTCACCTTTTTGTCGATAAATTAGAAGGATGAAATGAGGCGACCATTTGGGGACAGGTTCCTGGCCATGATATAACAATACAAGATTACACAGAAAATATTGAAAGCTCATCAAGAACAGAGGAGAGGAAAGAATATGGACAATAAATACATCTCTTAGAAATACTATTTCCAGTTACACAAAATAGCATTATTGTCTGATAATCTTCAATAGAAAATTGGCATTTTTCTTTGTTTTGAGGAACAAGATAACAGCAGATTTGAAAATATGGCATCTCTTTAATGACATGCATTAATTTTTCACGTCTTTCTTTCTCCCTCTAGGCAACCGTTCTTCATTACTGTTGAAAGTACCCGACACCAAAAATATTTTGCTCTGTTTGTTGATGGGTTCTATTACTACATTTGAAATATGAGCTTCAAATTTAGATTGTATACAGTAATATCAGAAATTGAAATTTCTATCTCAATAAATAGTAAAACAACTAGACTACCATAGTTATTTTAGTTGTTACATCTGTATGCCCTGCACTTAGGGCCGTACTTCCCAAGTCCATCATCCAGTTTCATAAACCTGTAGAATTCCAGGTATTTTTCTTTTGAGTGTGTGATTGATTTTGTACAATCTAGCTGGAAAGTTGAAACCATCATTTTTCACACATGAAAACATTCGCTGACTGATTGAATACTAGTTTAAAATCATGAAAAAAGTACAAAAAGCCAACAATCTTTCAATACAATCAGATTAGTCATGTTCTTGAATTTGTTTTTTTTTAAATAAGAAGAAGAAAAAAGGCAACTTCCAGTGTCTTTCACAAAGTTTACAAATTTATATAAGTCACATGATCTCCAGGTATTTTCATACTTTTTAAAGTATGTGACATACTTTTTTAAGCTTAATGGGTTAACTTGTCTCTTCAACCATGCTTTGAAGCTTCTGGGCTATTATTTATAAAAAAAATTCATTTTGCTAGTTGTTCACTAATTCAGTGCATAATTAATTAATAACTTGGCCAGAGTCAGATTTCATGAATGAGGGTGCGGGTGAATTACCACATGCATTACATTTCTATGTAGCTCAGAATTAAGAAAATAGAAAGACATTTAAATATACATTATTTACAAGATATGTACATGGTAAACATACTGTATATACATTCTTAAGTAGTTATCTTCATATGGCATTAAAGATATGGGTATACAGAGATATATCAACATGAAGATGTCTTCATAATCATTAAGAGGGAGAATTTTATTATTCTAGCACAGCCGAAGGGAAATTCCAAAATAAAAATCAATTCTTTATGATTTAATAGCTATAATAAAGTAGCACATTAAAGAAAGAATAACAAAACTAGGTGAATAATGACATTTTATACCTACTTGGGAAACAATATCCTGTTCAGTGGATAAAGTTGGTAGGTAGCAAGCCTATCTATTTACATTACAAAGTAACACAACCATTTAAAGTTAAGCAACACTAAATTATAATCTATATTGCACTGACATGTACATAGAAATATACATCCTACTTCAAGATATCACTAGCAAAAGCAAAACACAGAGAAATGACAAAATCTGTAAAATTTCAAAATTTTAAAATGATTAGAATAACATGCCTGATGTAATTTTGAAATGCCTTCTTCCAAACTTTTGAATTGACATCATTTTTGAATGTGAAGGGGAGGATAGATTCCTCGGTGACGGCAATGTGATGAAAAGTATTATGTTTTAACACTTTCGATGATCTTTAAGCAAACAAGCAGAAATATGATTTTTAAAATGCAGATGATACTGTATAAGACAGGGAAATGCATTCCCTAAAATTAAAAAAAATAAATAAAAAGAACTTCACACAAGTCTTCTCCATAGAGACCCAGTACTGAGCTTTTCACAATGTTATAACCGCATGTAATTAAAAACAGATACAACATCATCAAAATAAATTAGATTGCAGCACATACATGTATGATTAACAGCATTTACAAACTAATGAATGCACACAAAAATGAATTTAAATAAACAAATCAAGACTAACAAAGTTTGCCATCTATTCTTACCTGAAATCACAGTCTATACATATATGAGTAATATTCATTGTTCATGTAATATGAAACAATATCCTGAACCCTAACCCTACAATATCAAATTATAAATGTCATGATTTTTTTCTTTCTTTGACGCTTCTAGTTGGTCCGAGACAAATACCATACCTTCTACTACTCAACTAGTGTTCAATATAAGGCAGGGTTATATGTTTGATCAGAAAACTTAAGAAAATATCTTTCCCCAAATACTGTTTTTCTTCTGGAATTCACCATATCATATTATTTGTTATTTTATTTAGAAGGAATAGAACATGATTTTAGATTCCATAAGTAATATACGATAAGGGTGATCTGTCAAAACACAGGAAATTTGTAACATGATGGATAAATCATGAAATATTGATGATTAAATCACCAAACGCATGATTTTGCAACATGTTCTTGTTCCACAAGCAAACTTCCTAGTACGCTAGAAAATAAGGAAATTTTTTTCATGACCCTTTTGATTTATTTCAATACTGTGCTTTTCTCTTTAAACAGCATGTAGTAAAATTACCAAGATTAGTTAACTGGCACATGTTTTGTATTACATTTTATGCAATTCCTAGCTATTTGAAGTGCTTCCGAAGCAAGAAATAATGACTAAAGGATGGGAGGTAAAAGTCTTGGTCGCAGACCAAATTCTCCATTTCCATGATCATCAACATGGATGACATTTGCAAAGAATACTAAACACATCAAAAATAACATTAATAATAAAGGCTACTAAGCACACAGTCAAAGAGTGAGGAAATACATTTACATATTGAATAAAACATACCTCTAATATTAGTGCTCTTTTAATTTCTTTAATATGAAAAGCCTTTGCAACTTAGTTCTAGTTTCGATTTAAAATGATAGAGTGGTGTACTTGACTAGCACACAGGTGTCTAGCACATTATTAAAAAGCATTGAATAATTCAAACTAATTTCATTCTGTTTTGTAAATTATTACACATGACCCACTATTGCCTACCTGCAATTCATATATTTCTTTGAGCTCCTTCCAAAGTTTGCAAATATTTATGACTATTGCAAATGTATTGTTAGAGACAAGCTGCTTCACATGGCTACTCTAATAAAAACAACGACACCAATGCAAGAGATTGTAATCAAACATGATCGTCTTAGTCTTCGCAATTTCATCAAATCAACAAGGTTTTATATAAAGTATTAGCCACACTTATCAGTAGTGTAAAAGTTGCACAGTGCTTTGAATGTTAAAGAATTGTAAACATAATATTTCAGTATTTCTATGCAGTATTACATAATAATTTGGGCTATGTTTTGGAAGAAATTATAGTTTTAGAAATTCTGCATTTCATATTTTTCTATATCTTTTATAACACTGTTATAGTCAGGTCATTGGGTTTATGGTGGCTTTAAGAAGCAAATCTAATTGAACTAGACATTCCATTATTAATGCATATGAAAGCATACATTTATTTACATGCATGTACATGTATGAATATAAAATACTCTATCATATTTTGCCCCACACATCACATAGTATTGACACTGTTCCCCATAAAATTGGAATAACTTTTTTTAACCTCTTTTCACAAAATGATTGTGATTATATGGTTTATTCCCGATAAATAAAGTTTATATCTTCTCAGATCTTTATTGATTAATCTTAAGAATAAACCATACGTTACAATAATTTCATGAAAAAGGTGAGAAAAAATTATTCCTACTTTACGGGGAATCTTTGACATACATGTAGCATTATCATGCAATCGAGGTATAAATCACAAGGTTTTAAAATAAGAATATTTCATCACAGTTGAGCCGTGTTTTACCCGTCATTCGAGAGCAGGACTCCCCAAAGAAAGTTCTACCGATTCTTGAAAGAAGAATAGTTCCTCTTAATAGTGACAATGATTAACCACAACACAAGACTTTTTATTGACATTATAAATTGTTAATAAAAAAAAAATGTTTCCTGATATCATATGATCTAGGTGACTAGACTCATTTGAATAGATATTCTAAAATCATTACTTGAGAAGACAAATGGATTTTGAATAGTGACCATGATTACATTTTGCACAAAAAGTTTCAACTTGAACAAGTGAGGCATCATTTTAATAACTAACCCATTAGTAGCCATCGTATTGGCTCACATATTACAGTTTGGTCATTATCATGATATCATACATATTTAGTTTTTATGCATTCTTGTGATTTGCTCTCATAGGTGTTCAAAGTTTCAGTTCCTATACGCCTTTCTGGAATCGTATTTTTCATAGTATCGGGGTACCTTGTTTGACTCATCCATTACAACTATGGAACGGGAACATGAATGTGCTTTACTTTAGTCCGACGATTGTCAAAGGATCGGGTGTGACCCCTGTTTAATGAACATACAGTGGGTAAGGACTGTAAGTCTCTGGAGTCATATCATACAGGAGTCATAATTAGGCAAATGGACACGACTGAGTCAACATCAGTGACCAGAAAAAAAGGAAAAAAAGTTGGCAAAATTTTCCTTGAATCATCTCATTTTGGTTCTATTCTTCACTGCAAAATTGGCAAGGATAAAAGCAAGGCATATATGATTCCTGAAGCGCCGATCAGCATACACAGGCAACATCTTGACGTAGGACTCGTTTAATTCCTGATTTATGGCAAGTTCTGTTCAGATTTCTAAACAGTTCTATCAGGGTTGTTCACCCTCATCATCCGGTGCCATACTTTGTGATGTCGAAGGCACCCTTGCGGAAGAACGGCGACCACTCGCATAGGACCTGCTTGGAAAGGACGCGACCCGGACCCGGTGCGATGGGGCACTTGGGTATCTTCATACACACGTGCATGAGATTCTGAAGATATCTCTGGAAACAGAATTCATGAAAAAAAAGGTCAAAATTTAAAGGTAAGGTAAGGTAAATTTCTTTTAAAATATTGAATGTGGCAAATATCTCAAGATTCTAAAGTACTGCTCCTTATTTTAGACTGAAAAACAGTGAACAGGATACTTTTACTGTCTGATGAAGAAAAGAAACAAATTGTACGGTACATAAATGTACATGTACACTGATTATAAAGTTAGATCCCATTAATACATAAATCTGTTAGCTTTGAATACATTAAGAACTAATACCAAAATAGTGCAGCAACATATGCTTGAATAATACCTGCACTGATACATGGAAAATCAATATTGGTCTCAATCACATGGAAAGACTTGGGTTAAGTTGTTCTAAATGTTAAAATCTATTTATAACTCATTCAATATAACTCCTTCTCCACCACATGACATACTTTTCTATAGTCTCTGATATATAAACATTCATGGCAGCATTCAATGGGAGTACAGTAGAATGATAATGTGGTACAGGATTTTATCATTTTTTTCTTTATTTGTTTGTTTGTTTGTTTTATTTTATTTCTGCATTTTCAAAATGAAATATATCCATATACATAAAGTAACAAATATTTCTTCATTTTGCACAATTACACATTTTTAAGTACATTGAATAAGATGCATATAAATACAAATACAATTTCAATGAAAAAAAAGAAAGATAAATTACAGAAAATGCAGGAGACCGCCATCATGAGCGGTAAGCTTGAAATCGATGGCGGCCTCGAAAGAATAGCGGCGAACTCTTAAATTATATAATTGTACATGCGAAATTGATCAAATGGGTGCAGTGAAAGTGCATGTGCAAGTACGAATGGGGTACGTAATGTTTATAATACAATAATACTTTATTTTAAGTATTAATAAATTAAAAATATATTCGAATTAAGAGACGAAGTTTAATGAGAAACAGTTTTGTATGAGGATATAATGAGACGTTTTAGTGTCGCTTTAAAAGAATGAAGGGTCGTGCATGATTTAATCATTTTAGATAAATTGTTCCATAAATCGAGGCCATGGTGTCTGATTGATTTATGTACAATTAACAGTCTGGGGTTAGTTAAATGGAAATTCTCAGAAATACGAGTTGGATAAGAATGAATTCCATTATTATGAACAAAAAAAATATCGAATGAAGGTGGCAGTTGCTTATTCATGTATTTAAACATAAAAATTGCAACTTGGAGAGTATGTAAGTCAGTGACTTTTAAGGTTTTTAACTTTAAAATAATGGGTCTGTATGGGCTAAAAAAAAAGAGAACCAGTACAAATACGCAATGCCCTTTTTTGTAATAAAAGAATTTAATTAAGTTTGGTTACACCACAATTTGCCCAAACAATATTACAAGACGTACCTCCAGCTCCATCCTCCTCCTTAGCACCACTCTCTCAGATTTTTTTCCAAAGAGACGACGAGGCGGAAACTGTAAGGCATTCACCTATAGAGGGGAGGGGGAAAAAGGAAAAAAATCAAATCAATTTACTTATTGGTGAAGTTTAATACACAGAGTTAGCATTTGAGTTGTCGAGTTGGTATTACATGATACATGATGAAACTATGAAGAGAAATACAATTTTCATCCTGATGCAGATGAGGATGGGCGCTTGTCTGAAAATGGCTTACTTTTTGTGCTTCCACTATCACAGGAAGAAAACACAGGAAAGATCTTTACCAATTTCTAATCATTTCCATCAAGGTTTCTATAAAGTTCTACTACAGTTGTATTGTGAAAAGATGAAAACGTATCATCATGCTCATTAAATCAAAGAAAAGATCTGGCAAGTTGACCAAAGTGAAATAGAATCAATTACAATATAAACAAATTAGTTCAGAAATAATAATAGTTAATTTTACCTCTTTGTATTTTCTCCTCATATAATCATGAAGCTCCCTGAATCTCCTGTATCTTCTGAACACGATCCATGACTCATTTAGGACTTTCAGCTAAACTTGAAGGAGAGATCATAACACATTGGTTTAAATGGTAAAGATTGATGTTTGTTGAGTATGCTCCCCAGGGAGTGGAAAATGTTAATTTATTTGCACAGGGTCTCCCATCCTATAAAATTGTTGTTTTCCTCAATGAAAGCACAGATGAAATATACCTAAATAACGATCATCATTACATTAAACATACAAAGAGTGTTTTATACAGTTTGTATAGCTTCTAAATTTTTCATGCATTTTAATATGCAATGGGAATCTCAGCAATCATCATTTAACTAATCCCCATCGTCTTTCAATCATAAGGTCATGAGTTCAAATCCCATTCCAGGACATTAACTTCCTGCAGCAAGAAATCCATCCACATTATGCTGAACTCCACCCAGGTGAAGTAAATGGGGACCTTGTAGGAATTTATTCCTTGAAACGCAAAGCGCGTGACAGCTGCTCTGCTAAAGCCAGGATGATTTATGCTGCATTATTGTAGAGTGCTTAGAGACTTCTGATAAAGTACGTGTAAGGCGCTATTTAAGCACATATAATTATTATTATAACCCCTCCCTTGAATACTCACATGAAGTTCAAAGACGAAATAGGAGTCCCATCCATGGCCTCTCTGCATGAACCGTGGGAGGGTTATCTGAATAGGGTTCTCAAGGGCCGCAGTGTGGGGCGTCTCTATGAAAGTCAGATTCTGGAAAGGAGAAAATGGTGTGTGATTTAGACAAAGTGCATTAGAAAACTCAGCCAAATTAAATCATAAAAACATGAAGGAACAAAAAAGACAGACAAGAAAAATAGAGGGAGAATGGAGAGCTAATGCGGAAAGAAAATGATTTTTTTAAAATCTTCCCTTAATTGATGGTCTTGTTTGATGCATTTTATCCACCTTTCAAAGAGTGGTGTCCCTCCCCCCCCCACCCCTCCCAACACCAGGGCCTCCTGAATGGACAGACTGAATGAAATCATAGATTTTCAAATCCGATACATGGACAATCTACTTCAAAGTACTTCTTGTTTTAGGTTTGAGTTTTCTTCAGGACTTGTAAATAGTTGAAGCAAATATTGGAAAGGCTCATTTATTGAAGACGAATGTTAGATATTATCGAAACATAATTAGCCACTACAGCACCCTGTAATTCGTAACTAAGCAGAAAATGTACTAAGATCAGCTAATAGCCAGTTTATTGGGTATGCCTGTACAGGTGATTTGCCCTTATCTAGGAAAATTCTATGTTACTTTCCTAATTAATACACTGTCAAAATAGACTGTGTATCACATTGTAAATGTCATGGTAACTATCACAGATTACCCCCCCCCCCTCCTAAAAAGTAAATCTTAGATAACTCAGGCTAGGGTCTACAGAAGATGCCTGTTATAACGAAACTGAATTGGATTCAAAGGATTAAACCACACTTACTGATATCCTCCTTTGTGTATCCTCTGGACTGTTATCTGCATTCGCATTCTATGAACATTAAAAAAGCAACATAAAATATAGAGTGATTGGTACCGGTATTCATGACAAGTAATGTACAGTGCATCACAAAACAAAATCAATTGGAAAAAAGTCTCCCCAAATAAATATTTCAAGTTATTTTCAGGGAATTGTCATACCTGTTAACAGCTAAGGGTCTGTTCTATCAAATGATGCCAAAATATCTGACAATATTTTATCCTTCATTGATATTTTTGCATTTTCAGATACAGCCTAATTGCGATTAATGTTCCATGTCGTTTAAACTC
>BEXV01000479.1:136017-141017 GCA_003118195.1 Hemicentrotus pulcherrimus | reverse complement strand
TCATTTTTGAACACAGGATTCTCTGAAACTTCAGAGTTTGTATAAAGAGGCATACATGTACCATGAGCAATGGAGTCTCTATAAATATAATATATTTATAGAGACTCCATTATGTAGCTTTTGTTAACATTCCAGAAACTGGGGCAAAATTTTATGAGTACCTTAGTTTATATATATTATGATAAACGGCACACATACATCTAACATGTAAATCAGTAATTAATGGCTTCTTGCACGAGGAAGATCACATCATCACAATCTCATCATCAAACAAGGCATCTGGTTGCCATAGCAAAGGCTAACTTAAAGAGCAAGAAGGAACAAACTTACCTTCATCATGGCTTGTTTCATCTCTGCCTCTTTCTCATCTACCAGTTTCAGATTCTCTCTGTGCCTCCTCTCATGTTCCTCCAACTGCTTCTCAAGTTCCAACTTCTGTTTCGCCAATTCTTCAACAGCCTTGGACACCTCTCCCGCCCTCTTGTGTTCGAGCGCGGACAGTCGGGCCTTCTCCGCAGAAACATCTCCTGTAAATTGATAACAAAAATTTGCAAGGAATATGAAATGATGATTTGTAGAAGTCTGAGATGTAACAGAGGAACATGCATATTAAAGTTGCTGGTATAGACACTTGGGGAAGGGACACTCTAGTCTTCATACATGTATATGCAGCTCTTTTCATATGTAGACATCTATCCCTGAACAATTAACCATTATGACAATTACTCACCCTAGACTAATACCAACCTGTAACTCCCCTTAAAACAAAACAAAACAAAATCTACTGCATGAGGATCTAAAGCCATCGGTCCTCTGGTTGCTTACTAACAAGCATAAAACAGTGAACAGTCAGGTAAAATATCCACTACTACTACTACAACTAATTGTAATTGGGAATACACGTCATGAGGTTAAGTTGTCAAGGGGAATAACTATCCTGAAGCAGCTGTTTGAGAGCAACTTTGAAAGCAGCTTTTATTCCCCACTCAATATTGAATATCGATTCAAAAGTTTTTTCTTTTGGTAATATAATATTGAAAAATAATGATGCTCGGGGAACAGCAAAATTAAATAATTTATGTTCAAAACCAAATGACTGAAAGGTATCTTGGATAACTGAACAGAAGGAATGAAAATACTAAGACCAGGGACCTGTTTCACAAAGCCTTTTTTCAACGACAACTGGCAAAAATCAGTGACAAATCTGCTGATAACCAATCAGAAGCAGGGATTTGAGTAGCTTATGACAAACACTGTCATTTGTCACTGATGACAGGTTTTGTGAAATGGGGCCAAGAAAGCTTCCTGGTTGTCTGTCTTTCACATTTCTTTAAAATTTGTCCCATTTTTCTCACCTTCCATCTCCTGTCTGCTCTTCTCCATCTGTGTCTCCAACATGACCCTGATCTGATCTAAGGAGGCTCTCTCGCTCTCCAGCTCCTTGAGCCGCTCCTCGATGTCCCTCTGATGGCGTGTCTTCTCCTTCTGGAACTCCTCCAGCTGGTGCATGATGTCCACGCTCTGCCGCTTCAGTCTCCGCCTCTCGTGCTCCAGCCTCCGCTCGGCCTCCGTCGTGTGCTGCTGGGCGGTCTCCCCCTCCTCGCGCAGCCGGTCCAGGGTGGTCATGCGCTCGGCCAGGCTCCGCTCGTGGGATTCTTGCTCCTGGAGCCGGGCCGCCTCCTGCTCCTTGTGCTGCTCCTCAAGGACCTGGATCTCGGACCTATGACATGGAGCATTTGAAATGGATCAAATCTTTAAGATTTTTTCTAGAAAGCAAGTGCCACAGCAGGTAAAACTTTAGTTCAATTGCCTTGACTTTTATAAGGTAAAAAAACATTTAGAATACAAAAGTGATCACCATATGATAATATGAAAAGAAAGACACCTATAACAGATTTATCATGCATAAATAATTAGACCTCTTGTGAAAAGTAACTTTATACTCACATGAAAACACTTTTTTTCTAAAAGATGATAATAAATACAAGATTTATGTACTCTACATGCACGTATCATTGAAAATTCTCCTTTCAAGTTTTTGGCCGACCCCAGAAAAATCTGGTAACCTTTCGAGGAGCCTGTTGTACATGAACATGCAAAAACCAAATGATTTTAAGTACTGATATACATGGCATGGTATATGTACAAGTACATATATATATGTGGATTTGCCCATGCATTGTGTTAGTTATAATATGGATTAGTTCGATTGAAAAGCAGCAAAATGTGCGATAGCTAGTATCTGTAAAAGACAAGTAAATTTACACGAGGATGATTTATTTGTTAAGGTCAAATTTATTATGATCTTGTGCCCTTATTAATCCATCAACACAAACTATTCACTGAGCTTATAATACATTATTCATGTACCTCCAAATACATGTAATGAAAATTTATCAATATCGTTAAATTTCCAGACGAATACTTTAATTTCACTGACAGAATCTAAGAAGTGCATTTTCTATCATCTTATGTCAAGACAACTCAAAAAAATACTTGTCATGGCCATATATGCTCATTCTCAATATATTAAAAAATGTCCCTAAGTACACTGATAGCTATGGAACACAGCATTTCTCACAGCAATTTTAAATTTGTAAAACCTTCTCAAAAATAAAATGTGATGATGTTATACTGAAAAGAATCATAATTTACTTGTAAACATAATTCAAATACCATTGAAAAAACAAACAAACAAACTTTAATACAACAACAAAAAACACTTAAACTGAATGATAACTTAAAATAATAAGACATGAAAAGCGTGAATTAACAGACAGTGATTTGATATCATGATTACACAAGCATTCCAATGGATAGCACATACATGTAACACATAATTATACACGATATGAGATTATATCGCTTTGCATACCATGCTAAAAGAAACTGAACTTCAAAACAACAAAAAATTATTATTTTAGGTACTATTCACCTGTGACATGGTCATGAAAGTAACCGTAATATAATATTTGCATTGTCAAATATTTTGATAAAGAATGCCCTTGCCCAACAACATCAAAATTTCTTGAAGTATTGATAAAGAAGTGAAGGGGACATTCTTCATTTAGGACCATATCAAGACGCTTTTCTCCTGACGTACAAGTAAAGTTCATATACCGGTAATAACTGATAACTTTATATAAGGTTGATATATAAGAGGACCTCCTCATCAATTTCCATCTCATCACTTTTTTGGTCTGATTTGTGACGAATTTTCAAAACTTGAATACCGGAAGTACCTTGATCTCATATGGCTTATTCCTCTCAAATAAATGTTTGCTCCGATATTTCCTTCAAACATCAATAATTCATCCCATTTAACAGCAAAACAAAACACAAATGTAGCCCAACACATATATCACATCAGCTGATGAAACACATATTATTATTAAAAGCAAATAAAAACAATGGCATTTCACATATGTATTCAAATGTTTACAAAGTAAATAGTAGGCTGTATTTGGAAATAGTGAGAAATTAACTATGTCCAGAAGATTGTACCATTAATGTTTGACCATTTTTGTAATGTAATCAAATTCGATGGATAAATCTTTGTTAAGTACCATGCTAGAAATTACTGCATTCACCCGTTGTGAGTTATAATTGTATTTCAATAGTCAAAATGCAAATTGCAATCATTAACAGTTGCTAGGTATGACAAACATTATGGCTTGTCCTACCAAACAATATATATATATATACCAAACGGTATACAATTCTCAGACTATTGAAATAAAACTATTCATAACAGGTGAATGAAATAATTTGTAACATGGCACTGAGCAATTGAACAGAAAGAAAATGCATTGAACTTGATTACTTTAAGAAAATAGGTTATCAAATGTTTAAACGCAGCCCACCACTGTCAAATAAAGAGCCACACATTAATTTGAATACATATGTGAATGCCCCCAACTCAAATCAATTCTGTGGCTGAGGCATTCCAGCTGATCGTGCAATGGAAAATAATAAGCAAAAAGTGGGGTGGATTGTCGCACGGTGGAACAAAGAGGGGGTACTCTAACCTCTTCAGGTTTAGTCTATTCCATTCTTCTTGGTTCTTTTGTCTAATTTCAAGGCTGAAAATCAAAGAGGTATTAGGTTCAAGAGTTATTGAGGAAAAATACTAGAGGATGACGAGGCATAGAAATTAATGGTAAGAGGATGAAAATAAAATTGGAAAATATGGGGATAGAAGAATTTGAAAAGAAACAAAAAGGAAAGAAAACAGAGGGAGATCTTGGAATGAAAAAAAAGATTGCTCAAAGAAAGAGAGAGAAAGAGAAAGAGAAAGAGAAAGAGAGAGAGAGAGAGAGATGTGTGAAGAAGTGAACAAGAAGAGAGAAAAGATGACAAATTACAGATGAGTAGAAGGCAGGAAATCTGTTAGAAAAAAATATATAAAAGACGTAAAAAAGATACAAATTCACACAGATAATTATTATATCAATTCTTTAGAAAGACAATTAAACAATAACGATCTTTAGCATATTTCCAAACCTGAATATCATCACATATATACTATGGGTGTGAAAATATATTTTCCAAACATTCAACAAACGGCATGAAGAAGACGACAAAAATGATGTGCTTTGCTTCATAAATAGTCCATCTTTACAAGTGCAGGAACAGCTGTGCATTGCTTAATTGTGAGATACAGGTAGATGACAATTTGTATACGACACTGAAACAGATAGAACATATCTAGGATAGCGAACGACACACAGAAGGAAAGTGCATTTGTAAAATTAAAAAAGGGGAAAAGCTGATTATTTGATGTAACTGAAAGTTCATCATGAAACACGATGTACGCAACAAGCACAAGAATATAAAAATTTCAACATCACACGTAGGATGTTTATCGTCAAAAGCATTTTAATGCACAACCTTGATATTACTCCATGACTAATGACTACATCTACAACATTGTGTGACCAGTGGTGAAGGGTACATTCACAGGGGCTCAATCCCCCTGCCCCCCCCCCCCCCCCCCCCCC
>BEXV01000479.1:111570-121570 GCA_003118195.1 Hemicentrotus pulcherrimus | reverse complement strand
GAAAACTGCCTCTAAGAACAACAGTCCCCTGGAAAATTGCCCCAAGCCCAAGTAGAAGTAGAATCAGTGAGGCTTATCAATCAGGGGATCGTTTTTATATGAGGGCATTCACTACAGAATATCTTTATCAGGAAAGTTGTCCTAGGGATAACTGTCCCAGAGGGTACTTTCGTAGAAGAGTAATTGTCCAGGGGTAGTTGTGCTCTGGTCCATTACTTGTCTACACACCTTGTACATATGGTCCATCTCTTGGGTGCTCTCTCACTCTCAGGGTGTGTTCCCTGCCGGTCTTCAGTAGGTCCCTCACCCGCTCACAGTAGATCTCAAGGTAACTGTTTCATGTAACAAAGAAGGAGAATTATCAATTAGGTATCAATTCAAACAAAAATTGGGAAGAAAAGATGTACAAGCTTTTGCACATAACAACATACCATTGTTCTTGTTTCACCATTGCCTATTGAACCAATTAGTTCCTGTATTGAGCCTTGGAGAATGAGGGAATTCTGTAGTTTACAGGAGAACATAAAATCTTGCCAAGAACACTTTAAAATAGCACAATTATGTTCAGTAAAGAAAAGAATTTTACCTCATAGACAGTAGACACATATGACTTAATATATACAAGCTTTCCTGTCTATGCCCAAGCTCTGTCTCCAAGCACTTTGTCTGAAATGTTGATATTTCTTGAGAGCTGCATTTTTTAGACGATTTTAATGACCTACATGTATAGAGGTACATACATGAATAAAATGATATTGACATCTTTTTTCTTCTTCAATTTGTCTGTTGGGGGGGGGGGGATTTCGAGGAGGAGTTTCCACACCTACAAATACATGTGTTAAACCAAATCCACTCTTCCCGATGTACTCACTATAAAAAATAAGTGTTCTACGGAATAAATATTTGGCATTCATGTTAAACTCTATAGTATATTACTCATTTGATGCAAATCAACTGATCAATTCTGTTCTCTGCACTGCTGATATGTATCATCTATAAGCTGATATAAAACAACACATTTTAACTAGCTTTCATTTGAAAAGATATAATTGATTGCAGTTTCACTTTTGGTTGTGCTGTATTGTTTCCTTCCTGGAAGTATAAGTATTAAAGGGATCCGGTAACATTGCCTCAGATTCTGAAACAAAATTCTGGATTTAGCTCATGCTGCAATGATAATTATAAACCTTTAGGTCAGTCAGGAACCCCATGACTTTTACAAGTCGATCGCCTGTCTGATTATCAAGATATTTATGATAGGAATTACAAATTTTGAAAACCGTTTACCAAACGCTACAGTCTATTGGGGAAAACGAGTATGGTAAAACCGGTCACTCAAGATTTTTACTTTTTTGAGGCACTTCTTGATCATTTTGAAGCGCAATTTTTTTTAGGGCTTCAATATTACACCATATAGACACTGATAACACGTAGGGCCGTGTATCTCAGATTTAAAATTGTTAAATGATCCCTTTAATCAATGGATTTTTCTTCATGTAAATACAGAAAGTTAATATCACATTCTGAGGATCATATCAAATTGTCTAAAATCGTGTTAACTGTCAAGTAAAAGAGGCACCCTGAAAACTGAAAGCAAAAGCACTTGAGTAAAAGGAGAAAAAGATGATACTGAAACTCATTTATTGCAATGCTTCCAACCAATAGGTAACCCATCAACATGAAGTGTTTGTTTTAGACATTTTACACATGCACTTACAGATATACATGTATGTACACACCAAGGACTGCATGTGTGCATGCGTTCAGTCACAGATCCCAGGCCAAATTCAAGAACATAAAACGAGTGGCAGGTTCAGGATTTTGATTTTGGATTGGGGGGATGGGGGAGGAGGGGGCACAATTTGAAAAATTGCATCAAAAATTTAAAAGAGGGATGCAAGATTATGAGGGGCAAAGTGTTCTTAATAGGGTATGCTACATTGGCTTTTGAATGGAAGGGGGAGGGGGCAAGGACTGGTGTAACCTCCATGCATCTGCTACCGGCTGATCAAACTTGCAATTGCCTTTTATGTTACTGCCCACATTTTTCTACATACATGGACACTGACCCTACATACACGTGTCAAGATGTACAGAAAACCCTTGATAAGTATTATGTAGCTCTGCTGTTGTTGTATTATATATTCAGCCAATGGTTTCTGAGTCAGATCATGCAATGATGTTGTTAGCATGGATAGACAAGTGTGACTGTGGTTTACTTTGATTAATCGTGGTTTCTCAACCACAGTCTCTGTGGCTTTTTTGCGAAAAATGTGACAAGCAAAATGCTATCAAATATCACTGGTAGATATACTTCTTGAAAGGGCGATAACATGAAGGCTAAATCACACAGTGGCGTGATTATGGTTGACACAAGTATATGTGGGTACTGTATCAATTTACCCTGGATGTACATGTAAGTTATTAAAAATGCATATTGATGATGTACCTGTTTCTAAGCAGTAACGGTACCAGCTTTAATAGGGGGAACCTTGAGGACTACCCACAACTTTTGAGATCTTAAAAAGTGAATATGACAAAATTCATCATTGTGGTTAAACTGTCTAGTGCCCAAGATTTTTTAAAATTATTTTCCTTAAATTACATGCATTTTGGCTGTGCAAGAACAACTTACGATCCATTCCTTTAAAGACATTTCCTGGAACAAGGCTTTCCTCACTGCTGAACTCTGACATTTGACCCATGTTATTCTTACCTGACCTCCGTCCTGTATGACACATCGTCAGAATCAGTCCTGATTCTGGCAAACAGCCCCTGCAACCAAACAAGACAAGAGAGATCACTTTAAATGTTTAATGTCACATGTTAAATGTACCATGCACAATTGAACATAAAGTCAATTTAATTCATCACATCCATAAAACAAAGAGTAAAAAATCAACACACAGAACTGACTTTCTTGCCAATCAAATTGTTTTAATCAGTAATATTTAACTATGGAAGCTTGAAGAATTGAAAGTGATTAAAGCCTACACAGGTGGTAAGTAAAATTTCTCAAATGTAATGAACACATTTGAATTTGTTGGAAATGAAATATTAGGAATATGACTGTTAATGTATCAGGGGATGTTACACACTGAACATGTACTTGTCTTTTTTTAGATCTGATTTCACTGAAGCCCTCATCTGCAATCACAAAATGAAAGCCTTTATCATAATTTCCTATTTTTTACTGTTTACCTTTCTCTTTAAGATGTGTACTTGTTGATTATTACAAACTAACTAATATCTTGCAAAAGGAGAAAAACTGAAAAAAAAAAAGACTTTTCCTTACCTCACATATCCTGGGTATAAGACCTTCTCCATCCTGTTGGCAAATTTAAGAAAATATGAGAATCTTGATTAAGCAAAGATGGCTTTGATATCTCATTGTATTTATAAAATCTGTCAAAATGGGAAACGTGTTATTGTTAATAGACCTGTTTACTATCAATGTATTTTACTTTATGCATGCTTCTCTCCCAGACCATTGGTCATTAACCATTTGATTCACCCCCTTTGGTTGATGAATAAATTCATTTTGCATACAATATTTGTTGCTATGTCAGGAAAGCCTCTGGCATGCATTTGAGTTTGTTTTTTTCTCAAGAAATTATAAAGAATAAAAACAAAAAAGTAGTAAGCTCGTCTACCTGACAATGTACGGTGCATTATATTTGAAATAATTTATGAAAATAAAAAAGATATTTTGCTACATTAAATGTGTATAATGAACACCTGTGATATTTACTTGAACAAATAGACATGTATATGTCATTAATGTCAGGACATGTTATACATGTACATGCAAATACACTTTTTATCACACTGCATAGCTTTGACAAGAGACCAGTTTGTATAGTTACATGACTGTACAGTTACATTTTACAAATATAGCTACATTTTGACTGATCTACATGTATATCGAAAGGTCTTGATATAAGCATTTAGTATCTTCCTTAAAGCGATGGTGGTGCTTGACATAAGCTTTTGTTTCCCCTTTTGAAAAGAATATTCCATACATGTACATGTGTATGTGTATCATAGAATCTCAAGTTTCTGTGTTTTTTAAATTCCAATTCTGTACAAAGGACCTTTATCAGCTCATACATGCGCCCATATTGTAAGAAATGACTTTGGTTGATGTGTACAGGCATGGACGTACACCCCGGTGCACATGTTTACATGTTTATTTGCCAAATGAACTCAATTTACCCAGTGACTCACAAGCGAGGGTTGATCCAACATCCACTTGCACTCTTACCATTCTTCATCTTCGGGCGGCCAACTTAATGAGGATGGTACAGCAATTTGCGGATACCATTAATCTTAATTCATCATAAGGATGAGGTGTATTTTGGAATTCTTGAGTCAGCCCAGCCCAGAGCCCAGGCCAGCATTGTAGTTAGAAATGACGTAGTGTACGCATATAGAAGCATCTCGGTATGATTCATACAGTATGAAATTAATACAAATAAAATTACTTTATCATATATACATGTACATGTACAATGTGGCTTCAGGGTCTACAATTTTGTTTCGCAATTTTTGCTTCTGATGTCCCTGTTATGAATTTTTCTCAACATAACCAGTACATACATTTGCAGGAAAAAATGGCAAATGTATTTGTATTGTGTTGCTCCTTTTCATATCCAAAAATATAATTAGCTTGCATATCAGACTCTTAATTATGGACAATTAGTGGCCGTTTTTTAAAATTTCAAGATACAAGAGGAGATCTAATTCTCTCCAAAAACCTACATGTTTCCTATTTCAAAAGTTTCCTAACATGAATTACAGTGAAAACATACATATCTGTCCAAACAGTAGTTCAAGCATTCATGTCAAGACTCAAGCTTCCACACAAAAAAGAATTGTACAACAATTATGGTAGCTATGAATAATTCAATACATGTACATTGTAGTTCCAGGGTGCAATGTTTACCCTTTTGATTTTTTTCACATTTTCATGTGTATCCATAAAGAAAGTTATGCCTACACAGCTACAACTTGTATACTGGAAGCTACATGTACATTAATGTTTTAAATGATTTTATCATAACTCTGAAGTTAGGAAAATAAATAATGTCAAGCGATGATACAACGTAAAGCCTGCCAATTAGCCAATTAGGTCCTACATGTACATGTAAATCTAAGCCTTCATCATTTACACATACTCAAATCAATCAAAGTACAACTGCTTGCAAAGTCCAGTTATACCTGAATCTTGACAACATGATTGTGCAAGTAGCCAGATCTATGTAATGACAACTACATGTATATTGACACAAATACCACCTAATGGTCTGAATGACCTCTGTATCTTTACTACAATCTTTGGATGATCAGACATCTTGGGCTAATAACCGCTGGAATTGGAGTCCTAGACAAATAAAATGTGTTGATACAGAACACATAGACCACAAAAGACTTCAGTAAAGATTGGTCTATGTACAAGGTTGATTCTGGTCTATATGTCATATTCTTTCATCTAAAGATAGCAAACTGCAGAGGCAAGTCTACTTGTTAAAAGTTAGAACAAGCATGGCAATTCAGAAAATGTGGACACACATGCTTATGTTTAATAACATAAATGTTATAACTACTCATAACCCAACAGAATATGATATAAAATATAATATATATATATATATTTATATTCTCATAACCAATTTCGATTCCCCTTTCCATTATTACAATGGTATCAATAATTTTTCTTTAGATTTTCAACAGTGTTTATTGATACATTTTACTTTGAAATCTAAGTCAATTTAATGAAAAATTGGATTTCTTCACATATCAAATATCCATGCATGTTGTACTTTTTCATATAAAAAAAAAAACTGGCCTACACATTCTTTGTGCCGATATACATTGATTAAAACATATATAAAATCAAAGTTATTTAAATTTGTATAAGGAATTTCTTTTAATTAATACGATACAAATTTTAATAAAATTTTTGAAGTAAGATATAGATACAATTAGTAAAACTAGATGAGCTCGCTTCTAAGCAAACTATTTCTTTGTCCGTCATGGTCATCTGAGACTGCACTGTCTTCATACAACCAGAAAATATCAACAACACACAATGGGAAATGAGAAGTTTGTTGCCTCACGTTTGCACCCAGATATGTACAAATATAGAAACCGGGATTTTGCAATGAGCAGCCTGGATTCCTTGTTAATCAATACAGCTGTAGTTTAGGTCAATCTCGGAAAGCGTGTTTGCTCTGGTAAGAATCACACACTAGTTTATGTTCTTATCTGCTTGATGTCTGGGAGTGTCTCATGAGGAAAACATATGGTTGTATTCTGCCATTTTAGTCCTACATGTACATTATGAGTCATTTTTATAACACTGAGAGAAAGAGTAGTCAGAAGATGTTATAATTTTATTTGCTGGATGTCCAAAAATGTAAATGTTGAGGATTGGAGATCCCCAAGTTGTGATCAAACTGGCTATTTTTTATGGGGAAGGCTTCCTTTTGAAACCAAGTTGCTTTGAACAAAAATTTAGAAAAAAATGAAAAATGGATAATTTAAAGTTTGAGAGAAATCGGATGAATAACCAAATTAGGAAGCTTTGAAGATATCCCCAAACAATTTTGCATAATTACATCCTTTGCAAAGGACAATGTACTCTCCTCTGTTATTTTTTATTGTGAATATATCTACCGGTAAATCAATGACAAAAAAAGTACATACTGTATAATTATGTACATAAACCACATTCCAGGGAAATGATAAAGGCATGCTTTACCTAATTTGGGGACAGGTTTGATTGTTTATTTCTTCACAGAACAATTGAAATTATTATCTGCTGCTTTGTCTGGCAAGTTTTTTGGCAAATGATAACAAATTATCATTTATCAGATTAAAGAAAAAATAAATTGCCACTCATTTTTCTCACTTTATTGAAAACAATTTGATATCAAGATGGATTCCAACTGCAGAGGGGTGGACACTGCAGAGGGGTGGACACTGTCTGGGAACTCTCTCTGGTATACTGTATCCCTGGCTCAGAGCTGCCCTCTTAAAGAAGTCATTCTCCTCACCATGTTTTCATCTTACTTCATTTTTGTCATTTTAACAACATAAGCAACCACCAAGTGGAGAGTTTATTCTCCGGTTCATTATAGGGTCCTTTTAATGGCAGTAATGTACTTAGCCCAAATAGGTCGCCTACCTTAAGGAATTACAATATTGTAATACATGAACTGGAACTAATTTAGAGGCAACATTTGTCGGGGGAGTGGGTCACTAACTGATGAATCATATCGTCATGGGAGTTTCTAATGTGATGAATAATTTATATTTCCCCCTAAATTACTAATACTCAATTTGCAGTGGGCTTTTGACCCCTAGCCAAACCGGAGTCGTTTCGGAGCTGAAAGAAGACACACTGAACAGGCGCTCTATCTTTGTTCACATTTCATGCATAACTTCTTTATGCTTGTTTTTTTTGTACCACACTATCTTAGGTAATAACCAAATGTGGTGGCACAATTTTTTTTTATAACTCATTATTTGTTGTGATATCGATGATTTTAAATTTGTTATTTTGACAGTTTTTTTTATATCATTTTGCCTAGTCAAGGTTGTGCATGTATTTATAAGCATTTTTATTAATCTTCATTCAACAAACTTGTTCTTTTCCACAATTAAACATTTCGCTAAGCTTTCTAACACTGACTGTCTTATCTGTCACCAGGCAGTGTACAGGTACATGCATTTTTAATACCTCAATATATCATTGCTATTGTTGCAACAACAAATCTCCCCCCTCCACAAAAAACTAACAAACAAACAAACAAACAAACAAAAAACTTACTGGTACACCCATCATGGTGAAAGATTTGCCAGATCCTGTCTGTCCATAGGCAAAGATGCAGGCATTGTAGCCCTCAAAGGCAGAGTCTAAGACATCGGAACCCAGATCAGAATACACCTAGAGCCGACAAAGATAAATGATGGAAGTATAAACAAACATGATATGAATCAACAAATGCACATATGAAGGTTTATTCACCTAATAAAACAAAAAACAATCTTGATGAATACATTATGTGCTTTGGAAGGTACCTTTGATTTTATTCTGTTCCAACAAGGAAGATTGAATTTTGAAGTCAACATATACTGTACCAACACCATGAGACGTGCTTCACATACTGTATATATAATTTAAACAAATAGTATATTTGTCATACTTTAGGGAGGAAAAAGGGTATGGGTTCAATTTAACACAAAGAAAATGAAAATATTTGTTTAGATTTACTGTTAATTACATTGTTGTTAATTAAATTGTTGGCAATTTTGGCACATTTACCTAAAATAACAAATGAAGAGTGGGGCATAGGGAAAGTGAATTTTGAAATATTAAAGTTAATATGAATCTGCTTAGCTTCCCTATTATTTTACTGACACATTCATAGTAATCCCACATATTCTGGGTAGAATAAATACATGTATATTTCATGAAATTTCAATGAACCACATGTACTTGTAAAGGACAGATTTTCATGGCACTGATTCTATTCATTACCTATCCCTACATCCCTACAAATCAATTAAAACTCAACACCTCCACTAAGACAACTGATGTGAGTGAGTGGGTTGGATGAATCACGCTTGACAGAAAAAGAATTCAGTGTCAATCGTTGTCGTGTGACGTATCATGTGACTGATTTTATGTTAAATTACGGTAGCCTTGAATAGGGCAAGCATACAATGCGAGCCAGAACTGTTGCATATCTTAAATGCTGTCGAGAGCTGCCGAGACCAGTCGGCTCGGTCATGTATGGTAGACTAAATCTATGTAAAGAATGTATCTATTTCAGGGAAAAAATATGTGTCATGGTAGACAAAGTAATATGAAAAGTTAGTATTTACATTTGCAAACAAATGTATTTATACTTCCAAGTCCAACGAACCAATTACCACTGGAATTTTTATTAATTCCCACTTTCCCCACACTCATTTCCAATGACCTACCGGTATTTCATTGACCTTTCAGCAGACAGCGTTTTCATGAATGAAATTCACGTCACACCATTGACATGCATTAATTGCTGCTATGCCTGGCAAGTGGTTGGGTAGGAATAACCTAATATTTTATTCTACCAAAAAGTGTTATAAGTTGTGCTGCAGCAAAAGGAGGGAGATTGGGTGACAGGAATTTTTCATTTTATTGTATCCCATTTGTAAATACAAAATTTGTACATTTAAGCTTTGTGGGTTATAATGGAAATCATCATTCTTCATCCACTCTTCAATGTCAATAACTTTGTTGAAACTTGCTACAAGTAAATTGTTTCATCAAAATTTATAAAGAACTGTAATAACTACCCAAGAAGCTTTCATTTTTTTAGTTTTTGGGGGTGAAAACGTTAACCAGGCACTTTAAAGTGAGCAAGTAAATTGCGAATGAATAATTCATAGTTTCCTTGCTGATTGTACTGCTTGGGTGTAAGTCAACACTAGAAGCAAGGCCGTATTCTCCATCTCGCTTTTATAAGCATAACATGTACTGAATGCTGTAATGATAATAAACACATCTTAGAATAACATGAAAATACCATTATACATACTCACAGTGTATGTAGGGGCATGTTTGGGTGCAATTTGATATTTTGTATGAAAATAGTGACGTCAAAGATGCTTGCTATTGCTATGTAGCAATGAATAGGATTCATTCAGACATGTAGAAAAAGACAATTTCTGGGCAAAACTGAACAAAATTGAAACCATGACTAGCTGGTCCTCCTTGCACTAAAATTATATACCCCCGGTGGGCTAGTGAATGTGGAAATTTATACAGGGCACATGCACATTTTAAGAAGGTACATGTGTACTGCCTAGTTATATTAAAACTGCTACCTCTCAATAGTCTGGCTTAAAGAGAAGGTTGAGTTGTGGGAAGAGGTGAAAAATAATTCGTGAACTTTATCATTTTTCATTATGCAAGTGTGGAAGAACATCAGATAAGACATGTTCCCTA
>BEXV01000479.1:41020-51348 GCA_003118195.1 Hemicentrotus pulcherrimus | reverse complement strand
GGTCAAATTTATTATGATTTTGATGACTCCAGACCCTTGCAGTGCACACCAATACTTACATGCTACATGATCAACTGTTTCTGATCCTTTCAACACCTTTTCTTTCACAATGCAATCGCATTACCAGTACTAAAGTTTAGCTATAATACTCATGTTTTTTAGTGCTCACCACACTACAGCATTAGTTGAGCAGCCCTTATAAGACGCTCTCGCATTCGAGAAATTTCTTCCTACTGTTAGTGCCTGCTGTACAGTTTAAGTTTTATACAGTCAAACCTGCTTTAGTGACCACCTGTCTACAAAGACCACCTGTCTACAAAGGCCTCATTTGTCGTTTCCCTTGAAAATGGTTTCTCATAGAATCATGTACTAGAGGAACCTGTCTACAAAGACCACTTGTCTACAAAGGCCACTTTTTGTGTTTCCCTTGGGTGGTCGCTATAGACAGGTTTGACTGTATTTTCATTTACATGTACAAGTATATAGAGCTGTTTATGCGAATTGCAAATTCTTTCATATGAAAATTATATTTTGTATAGGTTATGATATCAGCAATTTAAAACAAAGTGTGTTAAAAATTGAAAGGCTCGTATGCTGTAAGCCTGTACAGTGAACTTCCTCCTTTGTAGACTTTGTGAAATTATTGGGTACCGGAAGCTTTTTTTTAAATTGAACTTTCAAATGTATGAATGGTGTTTACACATACATGTATATGGGTACATGTTTATTTAATAATAAAGGTGTCATAAATTAACTTTATCCCCCCCCCTTCATGATTGCATGAATCTTGCTTTCAAATGTTGTGAAACGAGTGTGGATGAGTGGCTAAAATGATCAAGATTGGTGTGCCATAGCTCCTAAAATGTGAAAATAGTAGATTCAATTTCATTACACAGAGTCAAAACAGATAATATAGTCATTAACGAAATCTCCTGGTACAGTACAAAATAATATTTTAATGTCGCATCCTGGACATGCTCAGTAATAAGCAAATTTTACACATTTTAAGACAACAAACTAATCGCTTCTTTCGCCACATTAGCTTGCTTTCCCTTGAACCCTAAGTCATTTCTTCTTCCAGTAACCGGTATATCGTTGATTAAAGAGCAATTCAACTGTTGTAAAATTTCATTTATTTGAAATCAGAAAAAGAAGAGAAACAGAATGGCACAATAATAAGAAAGTTATGAATGTTTGAAATATGAGATAACTAAATTTTTGGTCAGTGGATTAGTACTCCAGTTTATCATGTAGAAATATAATTAATTTCTGTTTTCTCTTAAAGGTACTATGTCCCATCTGTGAAATTTAAACTTTAGTAGTGTCCTAATATTCAAATTATGCAAGTAAACCTGTTTACTTTCTGGACTTCACTGCTTCAAACATTTTTTGTTAATGCATTATTCCCACTATGTATTATTATATCTCTATGTTACCCACTGAATTTTTTTATTTATGAACAATTATTTTACATGGTGAATAAATAAAACAAACAAACAAACATTACTGACTCAACTGATTTGAATTTTTCCATACATAAAAGTAGTTAGAACTTTCAAAACTTTGAGAATTTCTTATTTTTTTTGTCCAGATTTTGTTTAAACTTTCACCAGTCTGCTTCTCTCAGTGGTTTGCTGTCATGTTTAGATTTCCCTCCAATGTGATCTGGCACAAGTTAAAGGGGGTATAGCATGGCAAATGCAATGAGTCTTGCTAGGTAAAGGAAATATGAAATAATAGGGCCACTGATGACATGGTGAGGGGGGGGGGGGGGGGGGGGGGGGGGGGGGGGGGGGGGGGCTGCAGTAGTGGGTCATAATCATCTTCTTGTCGAATTGACTTTCTCTTCCCTTTCTGCACTTCCCTCCCCCAAATTTTTCCTCTTCTATCATTCTTTTGCAGGGACTAGTGCCTCCTGTGGCTACGCCAGTGCCCAGAAAGTTTCTGTTTAAGTTAAAACAGACCGTGAGGTGGGATATCAATCTCATCTCAATTTGTACTAGCATTCTCAGGCTGTGACACACTTTAACTTTATAAACCACACAGATAAGTGAACACATGAAAGTCATTATTGTGCATATCTACTTTTTTTTTCGCATTTCAATTATTTTTCCCCAGGGGGGAGGGGGGCTGGACCAGGATATGCATGACCAAGGCAAAACAGTGATTTCATCCGTTTGCAACAGACAATGCCTTGATGTTCATTCTCTCTTTACTCAGCTGTACTAAACCAGGCTCTACTTAATATCTGTCTACTGGTCCCTCATTTTAAAAGAAACAGCAAAGACTCTGGAATGTTTTTTAACAGTCTGAAGTCTTTCGTTCCATCCCTTTGCACAGGAAAATGCGTACTAGATGTACCCAATTGTCTGCTCAAAGCCAGCCCAAAGGATTGATACAAGCCTATATCATTCGCTCAACGTGCTAGACCTAAGAAATATATTTTCTTTGTTACTCAGCTGCAGCTAGACTCCTGCCAATCTGCTCAAAGCCTGTCCTGAGAAGGTACTCGAACCGTGTATTGTCCCTCATCCCTTGCAGCTCATGGTGCTGCAGCAGGGTGTCTGGGTCTGGCAGGCACTCGGTCAGGTCAAGACCTGCCAAAGAAAACACCCAATGCTCATTAACTTTAACTGCACTGGTCTTATTGGAGCAAAAATAAACCTACAAATTCTCAGTTAAGATATAACAGAGAAAAAGAAAGAAAATAAAGTGACATCAAAGTCACAGAGAAAGGAAAAGATATAGAAAGAGAGTGAGAGAGAGAGAGAGAATGCGAGAGAAGGGAAAGAGAGAGAGAAGGGAAAGAGAGAGAAAAGGGAAAAAAGAGAAAGAGAGAGGAAGAGGGAGAGGAAGAGGGACAGGGGAGTAAGAGGGAGAAAGGGGTGGGGTGTCCTATTGCATCAAATTTGGAAAATATATAAAAAAAGACCATCTACACGGATATATAGATATAAAGCAATACAATAACATTACACTAGAACATTTATCATTCCAAATATCTTCAGTCTTTTCTCTTACAAGGTGGCACGGGTCAGTAATTCCCATTTTGTTTCAGGTTGTCTGTTCAAGATAGACATGAAGATACATTAAAGGCAAGCCTCGCCACTTACAGGTTTTCCGGGACATGTGGGCATCCAAAATGTCAAGATGTAAACACAGGGCTAATGCATTAATTTGATCAGGACCCCCTTCCCCAAAACACAATTTAATATCCCCCAAGTCCATTTTCAACTCAACCGAGATGAGCTTACCTTCTTGGCGTGCTTTGGCAGCTGTCTTGAAGAAGATGGAGTCTTTGATGTAATCCCAAGGGTCCACACCCTGCATCTCATTCCACCTACATAATAATATCGTAATTCAATTTGTTAATTTTGATTTATATCATTTTGATGTTTATTTATTCCATATACATCAACATATATACATTTACAATCTTATAATTCACATAGATGTATAATAATGAAATGGTATATACAGAAAAGGTGTTAGCTTGAAGTGAATTCCTCTAGAAAAAGAAAAAACAATTACCAATACATACAATATGCATAATAATGATGTTTACCCAGGGAAGCCTCATGAGGCTAATCACAAAGAAACTTTCAGATATCAATATCAGTCCCTTTAAATTTAAAAAAGGTGTTATATAAATTAAATTTCCACTGTAATCATCCTCATTATTGATAATAGGGCATTTATCATATTTTAATCTTTGTGTTACTCTGATTACGAAGAACATAAATACTTACTCATCTCGTAGAATAGCTCTGCACCATATCCTCACCATCAGGTCTGTATAGTGGGAGCCCTCCTATGCAAAAACAAGTTTAGACAAAGTGAAATACATCTTTGAAGTAAAGGAGGGAGTGCACTATCGAGTATATCAGTCTATTATCATTTTTATTTATTTTTGAGAAAAAAAGGTACATCACTGCTAAAAATTCCCAAAAGTAAAATATGCAGGAGAAGATAGGTTTAAATCATATAGCATAATTATTATGTTCATCATTGAAGGGAGAAGATATATTTTGAAATATACATAACAAAAATGTTTGAAATCCACAGCAACAATGACCAAAAAGATACAGGTATTAACAAAAGCTAATTCATAATGTACCAATGTTTTGATAAAAATCAAAATATATGGATCGATCAATGATTTTTGTTAAAATTAACCTCATACACTTTAATGTACATAAGTTTGTTAATTATGGGCATGACTAGGAGACTCGGTTGTGAAGCTCTGATTTTCTAATAAAAATTTAGGACTGTGTTTGTCACAGGTACTTTATTATTTTGTTTTGTATTAAGTCTGATGCTAATGTTGTGTTGTGAAGTGCAGGAAGCTGTGATTGTATATATTAAATCTAATGTCACCTTGTTGTGATGGTTTACAACTAAAGATGTTTGGCCCTACCATATGGAGGTACTGTAGCAAATCTAGAGCCTTCTTGAAGTCATACTCGTTGGAGTTTGTGTTCCTCTCGCTGATGTAAAGCTGAAGGTGATGAAAAAAAAATAGATGTAGGAGAAAAACAAGTCATGTATCCATCTAGCTCAAATGCTAATCTTGATCCCACCCCCTTCCTCTCCCTTCCTTAATTCAGTTTGATCGGTGTCTCACCCATGCTAGTGCCTCCTCTATTGGCTTCCATGTGCCCCGTCTTATGAACAGTTGCGGTTGATCCAAATCAATCGCAAGTCCTCCAATCAATTGTAAGGTGGCAGTCTCTTTTCTCTTATGTACATAGTTGCGATTGGTATCAACTCTTTATAAGACGGGGCGGCCCTGCTATGCTATTATGTCCCCTCACACTCTTTCTCTTCCCCCCTCTCCCCTTTCTCTCTCCGCCCCCTACCCACATCGCTGTGGTACAAAAAACAAGAAGGTACTGATTAAACAGAGATTATTATTAATATCTTTTTTATGATTTCAGAGAGACTTACCTCAATTAGTTGCTGTGGAGTCATGCAGGGCAGATCATCTCCATTCAAATTCAATTTCTGTAAACATACAAATAGACACATGTATATATCAATAAAATAAGTCACTTTTCTTGATGAAATGAAAACATACACATGGAAATAATTGTTTTTTTTTTATTTTTCTTTTTTAATTTTTTTTTACGGTACTTATTTCTTATTTCTTTACGGTACAGTACTATTGTAAATGGCTTTTACTGGTAATTGCATAGCCTTTTTTTGGGAGGGGGTATAAATTTGCAACAAATGACACAATCTTGGGAAAATATGTAGAAATGACCAAGGGCTTGGCTATAAATTTAAACTTGGGCAATTTTCATCCAATTTCAATGATTTATTCACCAGTGCAAGGTAAATAAAGCAAAAAAATATATAATTTTCGCTAAAAGAGGGTTAAAAAAAAAATTCACCTGAATAAGATCCCTTGGTAGCTGTTCATGATGTGTGATGATGTCCAACTCCGCATTGATTTCTAAGGGACAAAATATGTTAGGATTCATCATCTGTGAATATTATATTTTCAACCAAGAGTTCACTTAAAGACATTGTAAATGTAGTAAAGGTGACAATTCAAACTCTTTTCTGCGTGTCTACCTATTCCTACAAGTCGGCGGATGCCCTAGAGAGTGATTGATTTCACACCAAATGACATTAAATGCTGATTGAATCTGCAGCCATATTTAAATGTAAAGCCGGTGGATATGATTTTATTTTCATGAAAGACATAATATACAGGGTATCTGAAAGTTTTGATTTTGAGGGTGTCAGCTCCTTCTGATATATGATAAAAAGAAGTCTCCATAAACATATAGATAATTTTTTAGGAACCATTATGGGAAAATAGGATAAAAATTTGTGGTTCTTTGGTTATAACCCATACAATATCCAATCTAAAAGTCCCACTGATAAAAACGTGATCAAGGGAACGTTACTGTAAACGTTCATTTGTCCCGTCTTAACTGCCATCTAGCAGAAAGTGTGCGTTTTGAGGGTCTTGTTCACACTCACCACCGATCTCTCTCTGATGATCATTGTCCGATGCTAGAGCAGCAAGCTTGCCAAGGCTCAGCAGCGTCTGAAATCAAAACAAAGAATTTTAATTAGTTCTCTAACTAGCACGAACAAACTTTCCAGAATTTTGTGAACCAGTCATGATACTCAAGATCTAGGAATGTTCTCATTCCAAGATGCAAAGCAATTGCATATCAAAAGTAGGTTTATTACTAAAACTAATTGCTAAATGAACATTTTGTGACTATCATTCCACCTCACTCAATCATGTAGTTTCCTAACTTAATGGTATATTCTTAGAGTGCATAATAAACATATACCGGTAAGTTTCTATATGTATTGTTCAAGCAAAATATGAAACATATTACATATCAAAAAGTTATACTAATCAAGAGTTAGTACAATTTAAGATAATGACATGAGCAACTAACATTATTACAAAACAAACATAAATATATTTTAAGATGAGTAAGTGGTACGATATATATATATTACATACTATTACAGTGATAAACATAGTTATAATTCCAACATCATAGCTTGAGTATGAACTGCTTTTCAAGGAATTTCGGTTATTGTTTACCTTCTTCTTGGAGACTGAGAAGGATTCTCTAGTTGCAAGTTTTCTCAATGTGTCCTGTGCCTGTAACAAAAAAAAGATAGATATGCTGTATTAATAAAAGAACATTCCATACATAAGGTGCAGACTCAAACTATTACAATGGCAATTACACCAGTCCATATTTTCATCCCTTTCATGACAAGCATCACTGAAAAAAAGAAGAAGTGAAAAATCACCGCCAGAGAGAGAGAGAGAGAGAGCTAGAGATTGAGACAGACAGAGACAGGGAGAGAGAGAGACAGAGAGAGAGAGAGAAAGAGGCAGAGAGAGAGAGAGAGAGACAGACAGAGAGGGAGAGACAGACAGAGAGAGAAAGAGGCAGAGAGAGAGAGAGAGACAGAGAGAGAAAGAGGCAGAGAGAGAGAGGCAGAGAGAAAGAGAGAGAGAGACAGAGAGAGAGGGAGAGACAGACAGAGAGAGAAAGAGAGCAAAAGAGAACACAACTGACTGAATACATGTATATGCAAAACAATATTGACTGATAGAGTGAACATATATTCTATCCTGTGAAACAAACGTTACTTACCTGCGAGTAGTTGTTAGTGTGGATATCCTGTAGCCATCCCAAGTGGTCGTGTGGTTGTAGGAATTCACTCAGCTCCGGACGATGGGCAAAATGGGTCAGCAGTTTTCCACGTTGACCTTTGACACAGACATACAAAAAAGGTTAAAAAGTGTCAAGTCTTGTATAAAAGACTGATGTGACTTTCCTATACTAGGGAGGCGCATCCCCTACAGCAGGTAAAAGTGTTCTGTAATCTTCGTTCAGCAACCGACACATGTAAACTTATCATTCGCAAATCTAGACTCTCAGCAGCTGAAAAAACACTTTGCAGTAGCATCAAAGACTTGGAACAGCATCCCTCTTTCTATAAGGGAAATTACCTGTCTTGCCACCTTAAAAAGGTCCCTCAAAACTCAACTTTTTCCCCAATGATCTATGAGATATACTTCCTGTACTGTACATTTTTGTCCTCTTCTCATATATTTGTTTTTGTAAGCACTATGGTACTTATTGTTTTTAGCGCTCCTAAATATTTGATATTATTATTATTATATTAATAAAGGCTCGATCAGATAAGGTGTGGTAATCAGCCGCAAAGACCATTATTTTATAAAACCGTGTAAAGGAATGACAAAAGTTCTATGCATATACACTTTATTATAGCTCTGTGTAGTAATAATAAGATACATATAATGTGAAGCGTACTTCTTTTTACGTTATCCTAAGGAAGCAAAGCATCTCTGTTTGCTTTATGATGTCTGTACAAGGCTTAAGAATTCCGGGGTCGGTACAAATATTAATGTGTACAATGATTCTTCTGAACTTATGCTAGGATTTCAGAAATTGAAAAAAATACAACAGGGTTTTCCTATCAAATGAATTGGGAGTTAGCCTTAGAAAGGCCAATGGCCTATGCTGACTCCTCCACTTCGGTTACTTAATCTCTGTTTAAGTATGTATTTCTGTAAACTATGTGATTCAGTTCTTGTACCTTCCTTGTTTCATATGTTATTAATTTATGGGCAATTCGTTTTGTATTTTTGTAAGTATATTTTAATGTTGTACATGAATAAATATCCTTTGTTTTTTACTGAAGTTGAAATAAATGAGCTTGAACTTGAAGATTTCAAAACAAAAAGAACCATTTTTGAAAAGATTTACCCTGACATCCGAACTTACCAGACTAAAATATTCATTTTCATGTACATTACATATGACACATACTATTTCATAAACATGTGTCAAAGCATACATTACATTTGGAGGAGGAATTGTTTATAGTCTTTTGATGCACCTGAATGATTACATAACAAAGCATCGCTTTTGAAACATTAAAATCCAAAACACTGAACTCACCTCTGTCAATGTAGTATTTGAAAACAAAGTCAGAGAAGCCCTGTAAGCATGGAAACAAAGAAATAAAACGGTTGAACAATTAGATGATGTAAAGTATTATGTAAACAAGCATTTTGATAGTGTAGCCTATGACAAAGATACCTAGCCATTCAAAACAAGAGGCTTACAAAAAATAATTAGGTTTGAAAGGGAAGATCAGGTTTACTAATAAATAGAAGCAATGCTCTAAACAATAACTGAAATAATTTTGTCATCTAAGACTACATGATTTTGGAATTAATATGTAAGGGGGATGACAGCAAGATCAATCAATTACTAAGGAAATTTGGAGAGTTAATAGGAACTGAAGGATTGAGGAAAGAGATGAGACAAAATCAACTTGACTGGCATCATTAGATTTAAACCATTTGTTAAACATGAAAACAATATTAATTAATGAATAATATATTATATAAGCAAAAATAAACAAGGGCCCTGTCTTATAAAGAGTTGATATAAATTGCATTTTATTGGCGATTGATATTAATCGAAACTATGTACATAAAAGATAGGGTACTGCAAACTTGCGATTAATTGGAGGATTTACGATTGATTCAAATCAATCGCAACTCTTAATAAGACTGGGCCCAGATTACTGAACTTCTGGATCCTCATACAAACATATTTTAAACATGGAGAGGTGTAGCGTAAAGACTGGGAGCATCTGCAAAATTACATTGACTTAATAAGATGAATGGATCAGGAAATACCTTGTTTGAGAACTGATCCATGTAGTATTGGAGTCTGTCCTTGCGACCCGTTCCGGACTCGCAAAGCTCAACAAGGATGCCAAAGTCACAGTACTTCTCAGCAAGCACAGCTGCTCTCTCGTACTGTCTGTGCTCCACTGGTGACAAGTCAAAGAAAAAAATAAAAATAAAAATATTAAAATGTACAAGTTCATTTATGATATTAATCTAGAAGCATAGGGTGTTGTAGATAATTTGTTGACAAGTATGACTATTGCAATGATGCATCCATTGTTCATTTACAAGTATTGAACAATGAGTCCATGTGGCAACAGAATAAAGTGATCAAGTCATTCTGTTACCACAGATGATCGTTAATATAACTTATTAAACATGCAGCAACAGCTAGAAGATTATTTTACTATATGGACACTTGTTTAAAGAATCATATGGCTACTATTGTTGTTAATTTGGTTGACAAGATTACATTTGCAATGATATTAGTCCATGATTTAACAGAATAATCATTCTCTTACCTCAGATGATCATCAAGATAACTGGTTAAAATAATGGCTAAACGGTGTTGAACCATAGCAACACTCTTTGGTAATTTAACCTCATATCTCTGATAAGCACATTCAAATATTTAGTAAAATTAACATGGAATTGCCTTATTGAAATGCCAACATTACACCTAGCCACATCTCGGAAGGATGGAATGCATCACTTACAGAACGGGGAGATGAGGGTGGTCCTCTCCTGGGTATACCTCTGCTCCAGCTCTGCATACTGCACGCTGTCCTCCCCGTCGGCCTGCATGGAAGATTCCAGCTGGGCGATGTAGCCTTCCAGCAGGAGATCCGTGATGGACTGGAGCTGCTGGAAGAGACCAGAGCGAGACTGGGCGTCCTCTGCGTTAGCAACGGCCCTGCCTACCGTCAGGTTATGCTGCATTCAAAAAAGAAAATGTTATATACACAGCCTGCTTTAATTGCCAGGTGGGTGTTTGACAAAGATCCTAAGTTGAACTTATCTCTAAGTTGGACTTAACATTTATGGAAACACATTAGCATCTATGAAAATATTTTGTAAAAGTTATTTAAAAGGCATAAAATGTTGATTC
>BEXV01000479.1:3854-14204 GCA_003118195.1 Hemicentrotus pulcherrimus | reverse complement strand
CTTTTCATGAGTCTATCTAGCCTTTGTTTAAACTATCCCATAAATAATATTTAAATATCATCACATACATGTACTTCCATTGCATAACAAAACAAATACGTAAGTTCCAAAGATCATATGGCAACATATCAATAAAATGCTTCTCTTCTGTTGTTTAAAAAACTAATTATTTTCCATAAATAAGGTAATCATGGCCAACGATACAAATTGCATGGAAATAAATTTAAACAATGAGAAGCTGATCAATGCTAATTTTGAGCATGGTGTAAAAAAAGAAAAAAAAGAAGAGATAATGTCACTTATTTCTCACCATTTCTCTTTGGAATTGTTGCTTGAAAAGGCCATCCAACTGCTTCTCATACACAACCTGTAGGTTATAGCGTAAAATAAACAAGAAAGAAGTGATCAGTGTTTTTCCAATATTAATATAGTCAGTAGTAGATGAACTTTACTACAACTTATCTATACTACACCAACTGTCCCTTTCAGGACTTCACACCCTCAAGAAAGATTACCTTGAGTCCTTTTCAGGACTCCTCAATCTTCCCTCTCTCTCACATGGTGCAACCGCAAGCCTACTGTATATCATGTACATCACGATGCAAGCTGATACTTACAAGCAGCATACAACTTGTCTATGTGAGCATGATTAATGCACATCAGTATTGTAATTATTTCACTCGATTTCAGAACTTACATGAGGTATATCTGCGCTACAAGTAGAAGTGGCAAAATTTGGATGGTCCTGAAGCAACATGTATTTAAAAATTTTATTCGATGAAAGATACCTAAGATATTCTACGGTAAATATCTACTAGAACGTTGAAGAAAATAATGGATAACAAATTCTTTCTGCAAAATTCATATACATGTATGTTGAAAATTGTTAGCCAGCTTGAATAGTTGCATGAAGGGATAGTGACATGAAATCATGTCTAGTTCCAATTTTTTTCTGACTTGTTTTCAATTGCAAGATCGAGCACCCAATCTTTATCTACAAGCTAAAATTTCTTAACAACAGATGAAGGTATTAGTTCATAAAAATTTGATTCGACACACAACCAAGTAGACCGACAATCAATAGCTCACTGGACTGACAACTTCAGTCTCTTTAATGAACCATCACAAAAGTTGTTAAAAGGCTCACAGGACTGACATACCGGTCCCGTAGACTGTCTCATAGACTGTTAATCTCGAGAAGGGTGGGATGAATGTCTTCAGGTTTTCAAGACAATATTGATGTGGGTTGGATGTCATTTTCATGGAGGTTTGATCTGGTGGATCGCCAGTCTCATAGGCTACAGATGAGATTACTTATGAATATTCATATAATATTGGATGGCTTTGAGAGTGATACAAGAATATCTTGCTCGAGCTATGACAGTATTGGACGAGTCTAATTTTTTCTTCGCGAGAGCAATATATTCTTTTATCTCACAAAAACAAAGCCATACAATATTATTAATATTATCTATATTAGTCTGATTAGCAAAATAACAAAATTTGACTTGCCATTGTAAATGTGGCTTTATTTTCATGTGATACCGCTATGATATCGATATTGATAGTTGAAGTTCCCGGATCACTGAGCAATACAAAAACAATTTTGGTTAGTCATCCGGGTATTGCGCTAAAGATATTGAATATACTGATTTATTGTACCACTTGGAAGCCTTATATAGATAATAATGTGAAATATTCAGTATTCCTTACCTGTTCCTGTCCAGGTCCCGATATGAACCACTTCTGCAGAATGGAGTCTTGGAGGATGTAGAGAGGGTATCCCGCAGCCTCAGCGGGACCAGCCAGAACCCGTCTTAGACCCTGTAAGGAAATCATTCCATTCACTTCAGTTCAATTCACGACTGGTTTATTCAATTGTCGTTCCTTAGACATGGATGCAAGCTTTGAGGCTGAATTGTACATGCTTTCATAGCAAAATTTGAACTTTTTCTGTTAATGTAATAATACATACATACAGACAGACAGTCAGGCATGCAGACATGAGTAAAATGAGACAGTGCTCACTTTAGAAGAGCAGTGTGTTTATAATAATAATTCCGCTTTTACATAGCCCTTAATACATCTATGATGTCTCCTAGCGCTTGACAGATATACTATTACCCCAGGCATTGGATTCAATACTTTCCCGCACACACTGTGTGCACAATCTCCACTCCCTGGGGAGTATTCCAGCTAGGCGTTACTTGACGCTCAAAAACTATTTGACCAACAATGACGGTCGCATCCTACCAGGTACTCATTTTACACCCGGGTGAATAGTAGGAAGGGCAGGTAAATATCTTGCCAAAGGAAATTAGTGCCATGTCGGGATTCGAACCCTCGACCTTGGCACTCCTATTCAGTTTCATTTAACTTTCTTGGTTTAATCTTTACCTGTATGGTAGCTCTAACAATGAGTGCTCCAGAACAAACATGGCATATACTGATTGTTCAATCTGTATCAAGAGGATTCCTGATTATTTTTTAGGCCTTCTTTTCATGAATAAATCAAAGTACCAAGATACTCACGGATGTTTCATCTTTCTGGGCTCCAAAGAGAAATGAAGACACTCTCGCTATCATCCCCTGACTGGACTTCAGTGTGTGGACTTCCACTTGGGACTGAAAGAAACAAAGAATATTATTGGGCTATAAAAATTGCATGCAATTTGAAGTATAAGCCTAAGATAGTACATGTAGTGTTGCTTGACAGTGCTGGACAAGGAGCCACTTACAGGTTATGAAAGAGTTAACCCTTTCCATGCTGTGACTGGTGAATCTATGCTGTTGCCATAAAGTTGGAATCATTTTCCTTAACCAGTTTACTTCTTTTCCTGAATTGATTTTGACAATACAGTTTATTCTTGGTAGATGAAGTTTTTATCTTCTCGAAACGTCATTGATCAATCTACAGAGTCATAGAGATTGATCAATGAAGATTATGGGAAGATATACAGTTAACTTGATCCATCAAGAATAAACCATGTTGCCACAATCATGTCATGACAAGAGGTGAAGAAAAATTGTTTCATCTTCATGGGCAACAGTGTACACAAGAAAGTTGTACTACCGTACATTTATACACAAAATAGAAGAACACCTTTTTTTCCCCTCCCAACTTAAAAAGAGTACATTTAGTACATTCTGGAGGATATTGTGTGCCCAAACTGAAAAGGCAAAGAAACAACTATTAAAAATATAAAAAAATACATTTAAACATTCATGTAAGATATTTGTTCTTAAACCCAGTTGCATATATGGTGTTATATATTAAACAGTGATGGTCAAGAGGGAGGGGAATGGTCTTGTAACTATGATGTCCAGGGTCCAAATCCAGTCAAAGCAGAAGTCCCAATGGGTAAGATATTAATCCCTATTGCCAAGTCCCTTGGATAGAACTTAAAGCTGTACAGTGTAATAAATTCCCCCTGGTTGCTTATCTTCTACAAGCAAGAAGCATACGTTTGCTTTCTCAGCAGTTACGTAAAATAAAAAACCAATCATCTTCATTACATTGAACTCAAAATTTAAT
This sequence comes from Hemicentrotus pulcherrimus, assembly GCA_003118195.1. NCBI lineage: Eukaryota > Metazoa > Echinodermata > Echinoidea > Camarodonta > Strongylocentrotidae > Hemicentrotus > Hemicentrotus pulcherrimus. Next base: position 10,669 of record BEXV01000479.1, on the reverse strand, counting down.
GAACATCAAAATTAAAAATTCATATTCTAGTTGATTATGTATTATTAACATATTAATAAGTTATCAACTTGACATTTCAGGTTTAAATGATTAAGTACCGGTATTATTTTCGAGAAGGAATTTAAACTACTAGATTGATCCAACTATACCTGCATGGTTGATGGTGATACCGAGATCATCATCAACTGATTTGTAGTTGTTGCCAATATACACTGGTGTTTCTGAAGAAGAATAAAGTTACACAAATAACATTAAGCCGGGTTAATAATATGATTGCAGGGCCCTTAGGGAGAACAGTATTAATAATGATGAGGACACCCTGGATAAACAAGACATATTTTTATCATCATCATTGTTATTGTTATTGTTATTATTATTATTATAATATTCACACATTTGGCAAACTTTTACAATACTGTTCTACGTATGGTCAGAATGCTTGAATTGTGTTTTCAAATTTACAATGTTTCTTCATTCTACAAACTTAATGAACATTATTAAGGACTAATTAAGGTTAATAAATACTTACAAGAACAAGCACTGGAGAAAAATATTGTTTTTTATATTGTGGTTTATGAAAGAGAAAATGTACAGGGACAATCAATGAACGTAACAAAATAGAAACTGCTAATTGCTTCTTTTTAAAAGTTATCCTTAATCTAAATTCCACATAAAAAAGTAATCATGTGGACACATGACTACTTCTGCAAGGGTCCAAACACATACTTATCATTTCTTTAAAGTACAAATTGATTTGCAGCGCTAAGCTCTTTTCCCAGTCCAAATCCACTTACCCCGAACGCAGTCAGGGTAAAGCACTCCTGACCGCCCAGCTCCAGACTTCGTTCCGAGTAGGCTATCTCCCTGTGGGCTGTCGGCCAGTAGCGAACCACGCCCTCTGGAGACACAGCTAGTACAGAGACCATCTGGCTGTCGGCCCCACTGCTGCCTCCACCAGTCGGGATCAGGCATATCAGATCTGCTCGGTGACATAGCTCAGTGGCTGGAAGCGCCAGTTGGTAACACAGCCCAATCTTTTATGGACAAATTAAAAAGAGAAACAAAGGTGTCATATTCAATACAACTGTTTGTCAATTTTATCTTTCTCTTTTCATGACATAAAAATTTAATAATACATGTTAAGTAATCATCAGAGATGCCAACCTCTAAACACACAAAAAAACAGACTGAGTATCCTTTAAAAAAAAAAAATCAGATTTTGGACAGAAAAAATGAAATTTTCACGAAAATTCGACACTACCACTGGCCCATTAGCCCGGGCCAGTAAAATTTCAGATGGAAGAAAAATGTTTACTCTTTCATTAAAATTCAATGAGAACACCGTAAAGCAAAGTTTTTGTTGGGGTTGCAGGGGTTTACTTGTACATGTTTCCTTGCAATTCCGCTGTTTTTATGGGGTCAAAAAACTTTTTTTTTTGGAAAAAAAAAGAAGAAAAATCGTATTTTACGATTTTAAGATCGTATTTCACTCTTATTATCGTACTAAATACGATTTAATCATACTGGTTGGCATCTCTGAATCATCTTATCAAGAACTTGAGAAAAAAAGTTATGAGGATATCTGTTATTATTAAAATAATGGAAGAAAAGCATCTGTTTTGAACAGATATTATTTACATTTGTTCATATTTGCCAATGGAAAAAAACTAATCTCAATGCAAACTATAAAGGAAGTTGATATAACATTAGATAAAATGGTTACATGTGAATTTAAGGTCTACTTTGATTTCCTTTTCGATAGATGAACTGGCAAACTAGTTAGTGTAAAGTGCAAAATAATACAAAGCTAACTATGAAAGACATGAATAATTTACCCTTGCTGCCTGAGTCTGCTTGTATCTCCATATGAATAGCCGTCTGTCACAAACAAGACACGCCCATCCCGAGTTATCTAGCTTCACACTGATATTGGCTGAACCTGAAAACAAACGATTATTATTANGCACCACCTTCGGTGGCGGAGGCATAAAAACTTATCAGCTTGGTGTCAAGGACAATATCCACTTGGTAAAATAAAAAAAATGCTTCCATTAAAAAAAAATGGGATTACAATTGATAGAAAACTTGAAAAATGAAGGGACAATCATTAAAATTCTTGTTTATCAACATCAACAAACAACAGGACTGGTTCACATTGTAAACAGTGTAACTAGATAACCTAATGCTTCAGTCAAACCTGCTTTAGTGACCACTTGTCTACAACAACCACATTTTTTGTTTCCCATAAAATGGTTTCTCATTGAAACATATACTAAAGGAACCTGTCTACAAAGACCACTTTTTGTGTTTCCCTTGGGGGGTCACTATAGACAGGTTTGAGTGTATTTACGATGTTTTCAATTCCCCTCACAAGACTCTATATAAACAGAAGCAAGTCATCTGGGTCACTTTGTTGCTGATTGACTTTGGTTCTGAAAACAAGCTTTCATCACAATACACCTGTATCGTGAGAAGTTAACGAAAGAGAGTGTTGCCCTACCTGCACCCCTGATAGAGTCGCCTGCCTTGGAGAACCCTACCTCCTGGAAAGATGGCATCTGTTCAAACAATCCTACAATGAAATGGAAATATTTGGAATTCAATACTAAAATATATAGGTACAAAGTTCAAAAGTGATATACAGATTATTTGCAAGATATACACAACGTATTTCAGATGATTACATCAAAACTGCACATGAATTGACAACATAGGATTAGAATCAACTCCTTTTTGGACATTGGACAATTTTTAAAAACTTGACTGATAATAACCAGAAATACACTACAATTCTTGATGATGATGAACTGTCATTTTGCAACGTGCAGCTATATTGGAGGCTATGGAGGATTCATCAAAAATGAGAATTATCCCAAATACCTGTTTTGCCTTCTAACCCTATCCCACACGTTGCCAATAAAAGCCAAGGTGTTACTCTAAGCAGGAGCTGCTGAGCCAGGACCAGAATGGCCCTGCTTCCACACACATTTTTATCTGTCCTACGTTTGATAAAGCTTGTTAAAATAACAACTGCCACATTCCTGTTAAAAAAATTCCTCCTATTTTTTAACAATAAATGCCAACATGTTTCTATAGCTGTATGTCAATCATTTCAATTTGTTATCAATGACAAACGTTAGGAATCAATGTTCAGGGGTTAGATGGTACAAAGCTCTGATGCATTTATAGTGGGGGTATGCATTTGCTGGATACACTACATGTGACTTTGGTGAGTGTATGTGTGTGTGTTGGGGGAGGGGGGGGGCAGGGTTCTGCAATAATGATACACCTTCCAACCTTCCTCCTGCTACCCGAGCCCTTAAAGCACAAGATCTCCAGGTATTAAACCGGAGTGTCGCATTATTGCTGGGAAAAGTGTAAAGTCACCCTATTTTCTTGACATCTCAGTAGACCAACAGTCCACAAGACCGAACCCCCTGAAAAGTTGTCAGAAGGTGCTTGTGGGCTTACCTGAGCAGCATACGATAGAGTGTTGTGAGTAGATGTAGCAGTGCGGGCCTCCAGGATTAGCAATCAGGAGATGCTTATCTAGGGCACCCTCATCATCAGAATCCTGCAAGGAGCGAATAAGATGCGCTTAATCTCCTAAATGTATTTTAAACATCTAATCTTCAGGAAGTAATTAATATGTTATTGTTTTTTAAATGTGATACATAAATTTATCATGACAATAACTATATAATCCTGCATTATTTTGTTGTTGTTATTCCTATGATTCTCTGTTATCATTTTCTACACAGTTAACAGGACATCGCTCCATGCAGTATGTTGCAGGGCCTTAAGAACGTTCCCCAGTAATGCTCTTGCGCACAACTGAGTTGCGGAGGGCCAGCTGATCATGTATTTACTATGCACAATACCAGGATCTCCAGTGAATACTAAACCATCTGGCCCTGCACAGCTAAAGTGCGTATGAATACTAGTGCAGAGGATCCTATAATGTGAAGGGGGGAAAATGCAGGGACTCCAGGGGGACTCTCCAAACCATTGCCCACTCCATGAACTGCCCAGTTTTTACCAGAGCCTTGCTGATCATAAAACCTCAAGAATTTCAAGAAAAGCGTAGGTGTCATGGGTTAGTGGTTGATTCACTTGACACCTATTCCGAAGTTCGAGGGTTCAAATCCAAGTTTAGACAATAATCCATTTTTGCCCCTCCCCGCCCAGGTGTAAATAGGCACCTGGTTATGGTTAGGGGTAATAATAAGTACATGGTCCTCAGGAGGAACGACACTCACACTGATGAGGCTTCCCTGAGTAAACAAAACTATAATGAAATAAGTACATTCCCATATCCAAAACACTAAATCACTACCGTGCAAATAAAATGTCATATCAATTTGAGATTTACTTGAATTTACAAAAGATTAAAACCAACCTGCGGAGGGGTGGTTGCGACAACAAAGCTTTCAAGTTTTGTTGGTGTGTCCGTATCTACTTGAACCTTCAGTGTTGCTGTGTTAAAGTATACAAGTAAATTCACAGTTAGTTGGTATCAATGATAATGGTAATTCATTGCCAACTAAACTAGAGATAACTCAAGAGTTTATGTTACACCAAATCAAATCATATCCATGGTTTCATTCCATGTGTTTGAAAACCATTAGAAACGGTAACATCAACTGATCTTTTAAAATGCTAATATCGCACAAATGAAAAAGAATACATGTCGTACAGGAGACATTCACAGGATCAACCTGATATCATTAATTAACTTGGATGTTTCATGGTGAAGTGGTTCATCCACTTGACTCTCAATCCAAGGGGTGAGGGTTCAAATCCTAGTCTGGCACTAATGCCCTTTGGCAAGACATTAATCCACATTTGTCACCCCTTCCAAGGTGTTAAATCGATACCCGGTAGGATGTGATTGTCAAGGTAGTTTGATGGTTCTAATCCTAGTCAGGCACTAATGCCCTTTGGCAAGCAATTATCCACATCTGTCACGCCCTCCAAGGTGTTAAATCGATACCCGGTAGGATGTGATTGTCAAGGTAGTTTGTTCAGCCTTGTGAGCATCTGCTAAATGGCACCTGGCCGGAATGCTCCCCAGGGAGTGGAGAATGTCCATACAATTGTGTGCAGGCAAGCCTGAATCCAATGGCCAGGGTTATATTAAATTGATAGAGCACTAGAGACATCACCAATATATAAAACGTTACATAAACCCATTACATTATCATTATTACCAATGACAACATAAGGCAATTCGAAGTGATATACAAATGCGACTCCTACATGCATAATCATTATTATTAAAAAGTTTTAGTCATGCTTCTCTAGCTAGAATAAGATTTTTTTTCATTGAAAGCATTTGAAAAACATGACACTAAGTTGCATATTCACAAACTATGAAGAAATAGATAAACCATCTTTGAAGTCTTACCAATAGCGATCTTAATCCTCTGGTTTGGTGATGATGTGTTTACTGCTCCTGCTAGAATGACTGCGATACTGTAAGAAAACAAACAGTTGCAAATTTAAAAACTAGTAGATTCTGAGGTGACAGCTAATCATTGTTTTGTACAGCATTTCGAAACAATTGTTAAAAGTGCTTTATGAGTTCCATGAATCTTTATCATTATCATTTTCAGGAGTGATATTTGCTGCATAATAAATGTAGAATTTACCTACATGTATGTTGACATGATGATCTGCACTGTATTGATGAAATGCATACACAAATTGTATACCCTTAGGAACGAGAGACTAGTACAATCTTATTACTATAGCATAATAGCAGTCATAACTATCTAATAGGCCTTTCATCTAAATATTTGTTTCACAGTATTCAGCTTAAAATGTTATCACATCTGGGGGGTGCTTTACAAAGTCTAAGATCGACTTAAGTTGGACTTGAACTATGGCAGGCCATCCATGCCACTGGTTGCTCTTGCCAATAATCTTTCACAGGACTTCACCAATTTAGAGAATAAAAAATATTGATAGGTCATTGTTGAAGAAAAAAAGTAACCAACATTGTAAACTTTAGTTAGGCAGGACAAAAATTGGATTCTAATACACATTTGACTCACTTGGAGATAAGCTGAATATCAAGTAGCCACACTTTGATGTTTTCCATTGAAGATGCACCCTGGGAATAAGATGAAATGAAATCAAATTGACATTTGGTGCAACTCACATTGAATTAGGCCTGAGTCGGTACGGTGCTAGCTAGCTACTGTACTAGCCGGGTCTCTCGATCGACATGATTAATAAATCAGGTCGAAAGAAACATTAATGTTTGAATAATAAAACAGCTTTCTAAAAAGTACTTCTTTACAACATACCGATCGAATAATCTAAAAAAGACAAAATAGATATTTTTTCTTTGATTTTGAACACCGCATGCTTCTTTTAAAAGCTGAAAATTACTTGGTAATCACAAGAAGTTTCGATACGGATAACTGTTCTATGGCAAATCCAGACTAGTCTCGGAAAAATGCGCAGTGCACCTCGTTAGCTGTAATGCATGCTCAAACGAACCCAAACAAAGACGTGATCGTAACAAGAAAAAAAATCATTAACAACTACGAGAGCACAATTGGAAAGACAACTACTCAAAATTATCGTAAGCAGATACATAACTTGGAGGAAGAATACAATAGTTGTCCAAGAAAAGCCACAGAAATAGTCATATTTAAGGAGTTACTATAGGTAAAATCATTATCGAAATGGCCCTGCTGCGATTTCCGAATTACACGTGTTTGAACTGAACACGAGGCTAAAAACCAAATACCGCCCTCTACTGTAGAAAGCAGTATAACAAAGGATTCAAGTATTTGCAGCAGCAA
>BEXV01000478.1:184538-194991 GCA_003118195.1 Hemicentrotus pulcherrimus | reverse complement strand
GAGAGAGAGAGAGAGAGGTATGGAAAGAGTCTTTTTATCGGATTACGTAATACTTCATATTGTTTTGTTCGCAAATGTCCATAGATGACGTACAAGGCAAGGTTCATTTTTCGAAGATAGTTGCCATCGTGTTTCTTAAAAATCTTTGCGATAATTTTAAAAGTGGATGGGGTTGATACAGATGAAATTCTAGCTATTTTCATTTCTCACCGTCCAGCGTCCATCGTCCGTTTCCATATCACAGTTAACAAAGAGAGGGTCATCACCAACTCCATCGGGATAGATAGGATACACTCCGCTGAGATGGGATAGTCCACCAGTCTGAATGTCACCGCAGTCACGTGGGAGTCTAGGAACTGGTAGAATATAGAAAGGTGTCGTAGTTGGGAGAATTGAATTTCAGTGGTCCGGCCTCTCATAGAAAAAGTCCCAGTTTTGATCCTTGCTCGGTACTTACATCCATGGAGAACGTTTACTTCCGACCCAGGGAGATATACATGTCTTACATGTTAAATTTGCCATATATTCAATGGGCACCTGACTGGTTCTATTCAAGGAAAAGACCTTCTTGAATGTTGTGAGCTCCGGGATCGATAGCTTTATAGCGAATAGAAATTATAACCTAGGATATCGGAGTTTTTTTTTAGCACCTTACGTGGTGGATGAAAGTCCTGGACAAGGATCCAATATCAGCGACGTAATAAAGAGATGGTGTTATACTAAAAATACAGTATAAAGCTATTAAAAACTTAATAAACAATAACAGTTAACAAGTAAGGTTCATACCAAAAGGCGTACCAGGATCGGTTTAAGGAACTTTACATTTCATTAATCGCTTTTGATCCTGAATGATTGAGAGAAAAATGCGCTAAGACTATCAAACTTGGCCTTATAATCAAAATATAATCATGGTCAACAATTGCTGATAATATTAAAGTGCCACAAAAGATGAGGACTCCAGAGTGTGAGTCAGTAATTCCAAAGAACCCTCGTACTGTTCATATTTTATTCTTTTTATTGACAATTCACGAATGTTAATCTCCCTAGGTGGGTCAAACCGCGCACAAATCACTGATCCAGCCATGCATCGCCATAATGATGCTTCGTGTGCAAGAGGCGGTTTAACACCGGACGTTGAGTGGGAATGGTCAATGGGGACTTTTAGATGTCTGTTGACTGCTACGTGTGACGTCCTTTTAACGTACAATTGACTTTAATAAAAGGACGTCACACGTAGCAGTCTACTATGTCGACGTGCAAATCTAAAAGTCCCTATTCACCTGCCGTAGGACTGCCTTAGCGACCTGTGTCGTCTTCGATCGATGCCTCGTATAAGGGTTGACACCGTATAGTCTTAGACAATGATACTGATTGATTAATAGCCATCATTTATTTGATGAAAAATAAGTCAGGAAATTGAAACCTCGTATGCAACGGGAATGATATAAAATGCTCACCGTCCGTGGAGGTAACTTGCGTTATTTCATCCGGTATGATCGTTGACATGTTCGTAATAACTTATGGTGCTTCTGTCGAGACACAAGATGCATATAAAACATCTAATAATAACAATAATGATGGTGATAATAATGATAATTATAATAATAATAAATTAAAAAAATTACGATCATAATATGAAGAAGGGGAACAAGAACAAAAACAAGAATAACGAGAAGAATGATAACAAACAAATTATGGCATTTTGGTGTTTCCCGACACAATGGATCGTATACAGGTACAGTTTCTCAACCCCATCAGGTTACTATGCGTCTCGCACACCATTTGACACCACATGCCTTTTACCAGTAAACATACTGACTTTAATAGATCCGTCTCCAGTTTTTTTTTTGTTTTTTTTTTTAATTCTAGTGACGTTTCCATAAATCATCTTGTGAATTTAGGTATTTTCCAGTGAGTGTGGTTTTGGAGGGATAGCTAATGTAATCGCATATTTTTAAAGGACATATGATTTTATCGCTCTCTTAGACCTCGAATACTTTTGTTTGCACAACTAATTCTTGGTCTTGTATTGTATTGTCTCTGATAATCTCAAAACCGCAAACGTAATCCCAATTTACAAAAAAGGTGACAAACTTGACATTATTAATTACAGACCAATTGCTCTATTATTTTTTTCAAAAATGTTACNGATTTTATCGCTCTCTTAGACCTCGAATACTTTTGTTTGCACAACTAATTCTTGGTCTTGTATTGTATTGTCTCTGATAATCTCAAAACCGCAAACGTAATCCCAATTTACAAAAAAGGTGACAAACTTGACATTATTAATTACAGACCAATTGCTCTATTATTTTTTTCAAAAATGTTAGAAAGGATAATTTACAACAGGCTGTATATATTTTTTTGAGCTTAACAATATTTTGATACCCCAAAAATTTGGGTTTCGAAAGAATACTATATCACATAAATTAGATGTTGGTAATTATTGTCTCAGTGTATTATTGTGTTAAAAAAAAATGGAATTAGAGCGATTCCACTTCAGTGGTTCGTCCGTTATTTGTTCTTAGAAACAAATGTGGTGATCGATGGGTGTCAAATCTCAACAAAGGGATGTTTCCTGCGGAATCCCACAGGGATCTGTGTTATGGCCCCTACTTTTTCTCGTCTACATAAATGATATAGTTAAATATTCTTCAATTTCAAATAAACTTCTCTTTGTTTGCTGATGAAACCACTGTTTCATTATCACATTAAACATTTGGCAATCTTATATTGTTTGTTTGTTTTATTTCAGAAAATCAGCATAAAAAACAATAACACGATATAACAAAATCAAAGACTTATCAAACAATGATAGAATGATAAAACGGTTGGATAGTCCATTTCAGAGCCATTATATCGTCAGCAAACGATGAACTAGACGAATTGAATTAATTGTATGCTTGTAATAAGAAATAATTTTGACAAAACTAGGTATATTTCTTTTCATTCGAGAGGAAGGAGGGTTCCGTCAAATCTCTCAAACCTCATTATTGGTGGAAATGTTATAGCAAAGGTTGATAATATGCAGTTTTTAGGTGTAATTTGTAATGAATATCTTTCTTGGAAGCCACATCTAAGCTCAATTTGCAGGAAAATATCAAGATATATTGGTGTTTTCTCCAAATTTAGACTTTTTGTGCCGCAGTTTATTCTGACCACTCTTTACAACAGCATTATACTCCCTCATTTCAATTACTGTAATATTGTCTGGGATCACACCTTTAAAACTCATTTAGATGAATTATACATTTTACAAAAGAAAGCAATTCGTATTATCTGTAATGCTCCCTTAAATCTTACACATCCGTTATGTTCACAGTCAAATACACCACCAGTAAAGGACTTGATAAACTTGAATTCCCTCGTGTTTAGAAATAAGTTTCATGCCAAAATCTTGCCTCCTCTCGATCCTTTTATAGCGATATCCTTGTTTTGAATTCCTCAATTCATTCTTATTATACTCGCAAAGGTTATTTAATAAACTTACCTTAGATTTGCTCTTCCGTTGCCTCAAATTATTAAAAATTTACTTCCCTTAATAAACTCCCCAACGATATCAAAACCAGTTCAACCCTTTCCAGTTTCAAACAGCTAAGCAAGGAAATCTTAACTTCTTTATTTTTTTTTCTTGATAATTATTCTTGTTCGCTCTTCTTTTCTTTTTGTCCTCATATATACTTGTAGATATAAATTTTGCTGCCGCTGCAAGAGTTGTACTTCTCGTTTTTTCTTGTTTATATTAATTTTTGATGGTGATTTTCTTTGTATAACTATTATTGATCTTTTTATGTATTTCAATTTCGCGGCCCCTTTTTAAAAGACTTGTTTTATCCGGGTTCACCAAACCATCACTGTGTTCTGCTAATTTTTTTATGTAACCTATTTTGGCTGTATATATATATATATATATTGATGGTTGAAGAAATAAATGAACTGAATTGAATTGAATTATTCTAAAATGCAAAAAGTGCGATTTTTCCATGTATAAAAATGTATGTGGATATTGATGTTCATTTGCAAATCATATTGTAATTTCGAAATAGTCTAACGGCCTGATAAACAACCCATTTAGGGGTCACATGAGATTCATAGTTTTAATATATAAGCACTGCTCAGCTCCTTTGTATTTCAGCTGTCAGAATTATGGAATGATGTATCAAAAGAACAAATTTGACAAAGCAAATATCGCAATTTTTCTAATGCTGGTACATTTTTGGGGGGCTGTATACCCCTCCCCAAAATTACTCAAGTACAATTCCCCATGATATCCACATACCCTACATGAATTCAAAGGCTGAAATGAGGCACACTTTGAATGTTTCGCTTTCCTTATCGCTTATTATCGCCGACAATAAACAAAAAAAATCCAACTTGGTAATGGAAATTTTATTTGCCATTTTTGTCTCGTAAACTTTGTTTCTGATCATTAAAAAAAGTATGTATTTTCATCGGCAAGGAAACAAGATATAAAGACATTTGCCTTTCTCTCTCTCTCTCTATCTTCATCCTCTCTTTCTCTCTCTCTCTCTCTCTTTCTCTCTCTCTCTCCTCCTGCCTATTTTCCCTGTGTGACTGAAGATCGCTCTACAACAAAAACGGCTTTAACAAATACATTTTTCTTTTGCATATACGTTTTTAGCAAAATAATCTATTATCAAACAAGTAGCATCGTGACATTTTCAAATGTTCAAATTACTACTGTTTCGATGTGGTTCAGCTATTCCTATGAAGAAAGAAAGCTTGTCACGTGGGGAATGTACGTAGTAGTGTTGCACACTGTGGGGCGTGGAATCATCGAAACGAAAGAAATAGTGATAATGATAACAATTATGATAATACTACTACTTATAATATTGATATAAGTAATTAAAGAAAGTTATAGTAACAACATTAATGATATTAAAATGAATGGGAATTAGAATGAGAGTATATGTGCGGGAATGTGCGTGTGTAAGGATGGACGCGGGTGAAGACAATCATAATAAAGGAAATCTTTAGTAAAGTTCAAATTTGAATTTGAATTAAATTCAAATAAACTCCAATCAACTGGTCTGGACTTAAGCTATGTTTTCTATTAACAAAAACAACTTAAGCATTACTATTCAAGACAGAAGAACTGAAACACACAATATTTCTTGTCATATAAAAGAAAGAAAGGCTGTAGACATTATTTAATCTGCTCAAGTTGTTTTCCTTATTCATCTTCTTAAACTTGTTTCCTCAAAAATATATTGTTATGCTATCATTTTATCTTCTCTTCATTCAATCATATTCCCTAATTATATTTTGTTAAACAATTTGTCATCTCCTATTGCTCTTCCATACAACTATAAACGCACCTGAAATAATGTCAATATAAATCCGCAATTCAAATGGCTTGAATGAGGGTTTGAATTAAAAAGATCTCTTTAATACTAACCTAGGCTATGTTTCTCCCAGCATTTCACATCTAGACGTATAAATAATGTATGTAGTAAGACAACAACACCTCTACTGACATTTCATGGACCCTTCTACTGTGGGATTTCATATGATATAAGCCAGGTTCAGAAGGGGTTTTGCTAGTCGGCGTAAGCTAATTCCTGTGGCAGTAAACACCCTGTGTATATTTCACTCATATCATTAGTTGTTTACACGCTCTTACTGGGACCACGTTAACACGACCTTCCATCGACTAGCGTAACTTACGGAAGTGGTTGCGCCCGTACTAGTCGACCTCAACCCGCCTTCTGCATCGAAACCGTGCGAAATATAATTGTAATTTTTAAGATTGTAACAAACAACCCTCGTGAAAATGTCACAGATAACCCTCAGTAAAAGTGCAAGCATCCACACGGTCAACTTTCGCTACCTTATAGGCGTGTTTTATAGCGAGTTACTTCTTGATAAATCCAGGAGTAAATAGGTCGGGGTAAAGGTAGGCGTAGCTAACACGAGCATCGTTCAGACGGTCACTACTACGACCTTTGCAAATACCTCACCATATTTACCCCAACTAGCTCCTTACACAGGTGTAAATTGCCTGCGTCTGAACAAGAAGATCATGTTTGAAGAAGAAAACATTGAAAAGGAAACACTCTCTTATTTTAAGTGCTTTATCAACGGAAAAGGGGGACAAAGCTAGAAGGCGGAACCAAAATGCCAGTATTAAAGCAACAACAAAAAAAAAAAAACATCGAAAACCTGGTAAATGACCTAATCTTTCCTTGAGTTCACCTAATATGTTGTTTCTATCAGACAACAGTTTCATATCACGCATCTTCCGTATCGGGGCTCTTTCTTTTTTCCTGAAGATACCTTTTTCTACTTCTGCACATTCAAACTTTCTGAACCATATAATATGATATCGCTACTATTAGTATAAGGTCTACTGCTATAATATTCTTAAAACACTCAAATGATATTAAAAGAATCGGAAAGGTCGCAGAATTCTATCGATGTTTTGTTGCACCTTTATCAGAACTCAATTTTTTAAATATATTTTTCTCACGTTCATTGCAATGTTTCCCTTTAAATCCAGGTGAACAGTGGCATAAATAGCTTTCCATAGTCTCCTCGCACCAGCCGTTTTCACAGAGCTTTTTGTCACAATCTATTAAAGATAAAGGAAAGAAACTTAGTTTTTGTGTGTGTGTATGTTCATGCGTTTGTCTATGGGACGGGTGAGTATGTTTTGGTCTTTCTTTTTGATTGCATACACAATCAAACGGAAAACCTAGGATTTCATATGAACTATACGGAAATGGAAATAAGAAACTTCAAGCTTTCAACGGTAAAAGCTTATATTTGTTCTTCCTCATTACCATTCAATCAGTAAATGCACATGTTATTATGCTTAAAAAAAAACTAATCTATCTGTCATTCATTCATTTATTAAATGTTTGCGTCCATGAGGTGCAGGCCTATGCCTTATAATTTTCCCCTGTACAATCATCCCCCTAGGTCAAAGATCCCCAAATCGTGGACAATAACCCCCTACCCTGAAAAAGACCCCTAGGTCAATTCCCACTCCCAACGAGAACCAAATTGAAGCGCACATTTATTGTTTTTGCAGAGGTATGCCAACCCCTTCTTGACGAAAACTTGTATCAGTTTTATATCCATCGTAATGTACAGCCACAGGCAGTAGTTATTTAAAAGTTGGTTCCATCGGCTTAAAAGGAAATTGATTAGACTTCTAGGAACGTCTGACAACTCCTTCCCGAGGGAAGCTTCTTCCTGTTTTTTTAAAGTTCTGTAATGTTTTGACATGTTACCAGTGGCGTATCAAAGCCTTTGCATCAGGAGAGGCATGAATTCTGTTTTTACTGCGATCCGGTATGTTTCCGTAAGGAACTCACTTTTCGAGGGTCATGCATGGTGCTGGAAGGGTGACTGACTACTTTCAAAAGTAAGGGTCTTTTCAGACCGTTCACAAAGACTGAGATCGACTTAGGTTGGACTTGGACTATGTCAGGCTGTTCATGTCACTGTTTGCTATCACCATCCCTAGCATTGGGCTCTCAATGGACGTTGAAATCGTGGTCATAAATCTACAGAATTGACATTCGTGAGTTAATTGTTGGAGAATTTGTGTTATCTGAAAATGATAATTTCTTGGGTATTTTCCCTCTAATTTCATATCAGGTTCAAGAATTTGTAGGCGCATCAACTGCCCATCATAGTGTAAGTCCAAATCTTAAATAGAACTGGAAATTAATTTGTTTGCTCTACCATGAACCATTGAAAATGTCAATTCTGTAGATCTGTGACCACGATATGCACTTCGCTTTAGAGACAAATGATAAGAGCAACCAGTGGCATGAACGGCCTGTCATATGTCAAGTCCATCTGTAGTTGATATTTGTCTACGTGAAACATCCTCCCCCCCCCCAAACAAAAAAGAAGTCTTCACTTCGTGCGTTTCCATGTGAAATCTTACTATTGTTAACAAAATTATTCCACACCCGGCTACCAACAAAATAATATACTTTATACAACGTGGCTGCTTTTGTTGTTTTTACCTTGGTCGGAAAACTATCAAGAGGGACAAATATTGCTTCCCTTGCTCCTCCTTCATAATATACGCAGGTACATACTACTTTATATTGGGAAGAGGTACAACAAAGAAAAAATCGTTCTTATAAAACAGTTATCCATTCTATTTTTATTAGATACTTTGTATTTTAATAGACTTCAATGCACTTTGGCCCCGCAATGAGAGGGAAACAAAAATCTGACAGAACCCTAAACGTGAGGTTTGCAAGGTAACGGGCTAATTAATCGAGAATATGGTGTTTCGTGGTTACGGATTTGAAGTTATGACCACTTAAACCAGCGCTTCTCAAGCTTTTATGAAAGTAAAGGCCCACCATTTGCTCTGTACTAGAAAATTTTCAATCATAAAAGCACCCTTAAAATAATTATTGCAAATATTTCTTTATTCAATCCCGCTATCAACAATCAAGAAAATTACAATTTTTTGAAATCTTATGTGCAGAGCATATTGGAGAGACGTCACAGTGTGTCCAACTTGTGCTCGGTTGGTCGCATCTTAAAAATCAGAATTTTCATATGTTTAATCGACATTTGTTCAAATTTTCAATGACTGTTCCTTTTAATGTTATACTTCCATTAAAACCAACTTGATACCAGTATGGATTTCCCCCTTTGAATTCGATGGGTAAACACATGTAGATGGAGAAAGGTGCAGTTTATTTTTCTATGTGAGTTTTACTGTTTTGAGCGAGGGGGCTTCGAGAAGGACCCCCCCCCCTATTGTACATGCCATTTCCTCCAAGTTTTGTTAAACTGGAGGTTCGTAATTCGAAAAACGAATGGGTTCGAAGTATCCAATCCGAAAATTCAATAGAACGACTTGGAAACCTATATTTTTCTTAAAGTTAAGAAACTTCAGAATTATGAGCCCTATTCCATTTTCAGAATTATGAAACCTTACACCATTTTCGAAATTATGGATCTTTGGTAGGAAAACCATAAGGTTGTACGGCCCACACCTTTTGGAGTTGTATATTCTATTTCATTTTGGGGATAATAAACCACCGGGGCTGGAATTTGACATTTTTATTTCAGATTATTATGAACCTTCATTAAATTTCACTTCGGAAAATGAGTGGCCTCATAATTAATGCCTACTTTTGTGTTACAAAGGAAGGGTGTGGTCTAAATGATTACCAGGGAAATTGCATGTTCTGTATCCGGGAGGAATTCCTAACTTTCCATTCCGTGTACGGCAACCGTTAGCCGCCGTCGGGACAGGTATGAGCTTCGGAATCGTCTGTACCATACTGCCATTGGTGTGTTGCTTCTGCAGACACTCGTTGAATATTGGTAAGGTGTAGTTGAGTGGTCCATACACGTTCTTGTGGCAAGTTTGTGTCCTTTCCATTGCATCTAACGGCGCGGGTAAAGCTGTGTGCCAAAATGGTTATGATGATAATGATGTTGACGATGATAATGATATGATGATGGTGATGGGTGGTGATGATAATTATGATGAAACGAACACTACCAACAACAATAACATAATCCAAATAATAATAATGATGATAATAATATTAATGAAAAGATGATAATCGTAATGATAACAATAACAATACGGAAAATTGTGAATTTTTGCATGGGGGTCTCGAGGGATGGGCACTGACACGAGAGAGCTAGGGGCACCAATGGTATTATGTTTATAAAATGTGAATAAACAAGGCCACCTTTTGTGGATAAAAGTGGTCATATCAGCTTCTTTTCACATTCTTCCCCTCTCTCTCCCTTTTCATTTCTGGGATGCTGTACATGTGCCTGTTGGATAGTTAAGCCACTGCACGCTACAATGCTCTTTTTCATCTAGAATCTTATTTATTTACGCAAGATGAAATTTATACTTTAATAAATAGAAACAAGCATATGTAAAAACATACACACCACACCGATAGAAATAAGTTTAACAGTATATTGATGATATTAAGTCTGAGATGAATAAACAAAGAAGGCAACAAGATCTCTGAATACAAAGGAAAATAATAAATCCCGTTTAAGAATAATCATGAATTTTGAGCATATTAAAAGATTCGGTTAAAATAAACATAACAATGATTTAAAAAGAGTTGCAACAGGGTTTACAATTTTATGTCAGAGGAGTAAAGTACATACCAATAATAAAGAAGATCACCGTGCTAAATATGCATTTCCGATGTAGCTTTAGTTTACCGGTCTGTAATTAGAAACAGGTTTACATATTAATTATCATGATTTTAAAGTTGTGATGAAATTTGTTCATAATCTAAGTCCGTATGTGGCTTTAATTGTCATAGATCATCTCGACTAGCATGCATATTAAGGACGTTACATGCATCCCTTTCTACCCAAGTGGGATCGGCCTACCTTATGCCTGAATTACATTTGTCCCGGGTACCGTACGATAAACTGGTCTATGATCTTTCGTGCGATTTTGGGG
>BEXV01000478.1:151823-171757 GCA_003118195.1 Hemicentrotus pulcherrimus | reverse complement strand
GACATATTTAGAATATGAAGGCATTTGAAGAGCCATGCTTTTCAGGGAACATGTCTTATCTGATGTTCTTCCACACTTGCATAATAACAAATGATAAAGTTCACGAATTATCTTTCACCTCTTCCCAGAACTCAACTTTCTCTTTAACTAGATGACATTAAGTATTACACTAATTGATTATGCCCCCCTCTCAACATAGGGCTATGTGTTTGGGTTTGTCATATTTATTCATACTTCATGATGCTATGGTTTTCAACAGGCAGGCCAGTTGACTGCCCCTTTCCAATCCTTGTAGTAGTTCGAAAGACCGGTTTATTGAACTATTCAAATGTATGGACATTTCTATACTGGGGACCTGGTGACGGGGTATTCAATTAACCGTTTATTGAACTACATTACTTGGAATCCATTCTACACTTATTACCTGGTGCTATGTCGGACAAGCCTCGGGAAAGCTTTTGGAACAATTTTTCTTTAAACAGTATGCATATAAGTTGAATATGGTAGTAAATTGTTCTTTTTCTTCACTACCATCACCTCTCTCTCTCTCTCTCTCTCTCTCTCTCTCTCTATATATATATATATATATATACAATCTCGCTTTCTCTCCCTCCCGTACAACCTCTCCTTCGCTCTCAACACCACTTTCTCATTCTTTTTTTTTGTTACAATCATGCCCATGCTTTCTTAGATGTCAAGTTAAAACAAACAAACTGATAACCAACCATAATATTTTATTTTTTTATACATATTTATTGAGGTATAAAACAAAATATATTGTACATGGCAGCCTTTCGGCTGAATCGAGTGCAATTGACATTAGTTATAACACAAGGATACTGCACATAATACAAAAGTATCAAAAAGTCATTAAAAATAGTACATTCATAACAAACAATTATATTAACACCTATGGTCAACGAATATTGATGGTGGGATAACGGAAGTGGGCAATTGAGGTGAACAAATAAAAGTTTTATGGTATGACTTAAGCAAATTCATTGGAAGAATATAACAGTTGAATAAATACAAACTCATAAAATGCACGAAAACGATGAATTGAAATACATGTAGATCCATAACTTGCTATAAATTGTCCAAACAGGTTAAATAACAAATAGTCCAGAAATCTTCAGAAGAGATTTGCAGGAAATAGTGAAAATAAGGTCAGGTTGTTCACACCACAAGACACAACTGGCGACAGCTATATACAGCGCCCTCTTATTACTTACAGTCGATGCATCGTTGTCTGGTTGCCTACTTACAAGCATGCCTATGCTTTCCTTTAAGTCAAGTTAAACAAACAAACTGATAACCAACCATAATACTTTAGTATATACTCAAATACACCACTATCTGCAGTGGTTTTTTAACTACTTATCACAATCTCATTACGCAAATTGTTCACTAGCCCTTTTACAGTAATATAGAATTATATATTTTATCATCTCTTTTTGTATTAGATAATATGAGATGAAAGTTTGGGAAAAATGAATTCAGCACACGACTGCAATCAGTTTTGTTCATTGACATTGCGTACATATTTACAGTATCTATACAAACACTAATGTCTAATTCTAAGATCTCAAATGAAATTAAGATAACATTCTAACACAAATTGACAGAGGCACATTATTAGTAATACCTCTTTTTTCCTACAGCTACTATTAACCCAAGCAAAAGCTGCACTGGTTGCCAATCCGCAAGCGCATAGAATTCAAACTCCTTCTCCTCACATGGAAGGCTGTAAACTGATTAGCACCAAACTATTTACATAACCTTGTTATGCCTTATACACCAGCTCGTAGTCCAGGTTAATCACACCAGCATCTTTTTAGGATCCCAAAGACACGAGTAGCCTGTGGTGAAAGGGCTTTTCATCTGCAGCACCTTGTCTTTGGAATAATTTACCATTTAATTTTAGAATCATAACTTACTTAGAGACCAAGCTGAAATCTTATCTTTTTGAACAATACCTGTACTTGGCACTATGACACGCATCCGAACTTTTTCGTCCAAACTTTCTCATTTTTTTCTGTTTTTCTTGTGCGCCACGGAATAGTATCGTCTAAATAGACGGCGCTATGCCTATTATTATTATTAATAATTACAATGTACCCAATTACACCCGGATGGAGAGTGTCGTATGTAGCTCTGAGATTCGAACCCTTAACCTTGGGACTAAGAGTCTAGTGAATGAATCGCCATACCACGACACATTCAATTTTCATGCCTTGGTACACACTGCAGGATGTTCCAAGTCATAGATTAATTGCAATTGCTTCAAGACAGTCAACAATTTAGATTAGCTGCTCATGCTAATTGTCTTTTCATGGTCCGGGGACGGGGGATTGAGGGAAGTTGTTCACCGGATTTCTTCAAAATCCCTGATCAAAGCCTTAAGGTTTCAATTGTCCGCGAGGAAATTTTAAGAAACTTGTCCACACTATGCTTTTGTCATTGCTTTAAGTTTCACTGGGCGATTGCAAGTTTCAGCGAGTGGTTTTTATTTTCCTTACCAAGTCGATGGGCATGGGAATGCTTCCGAGCCTACATCTTATGATGCAAACCATCACCTCCCTAAATGCACGAATCCTTCTGGCGTAGATGATGGGATTAATACAGCTATTCGATAATAGAAGGGCCAAGAGCCAGGGAAGTGCACTGTAAGATTTTGGTAAACATAGGCTAACAGCGTAAGGAATGAAGCAGATGACAAAAGCAACGAGAATTACCAACAGATTCTTGGTGACAGCAAGAAGCTTCTTGTCAATTTTAGGTTGTGCCTGTTTCTTGACAGGTAGATTGGTGTCTGAACCATCGACATGTCGTGGTACTTTCGCTCTTTGATCAGATCCGCCATCTGTGCTTTCTATCTCTTCTAGAGTTGATGAAACGGTCAAAGTCTTCGCATCCTGCGTATGGTTCTTCGGCTGACCGGATTTTAGTCTTTCACCTTTTGATATGTCGCAGTTCTGGCTTCCTAAATGCTCGGACGAATGAGATGCCCTCAAAACAGTGTTCTCAATGACCAAACCACCTTGTTGGATAACTTCGTTTCCATTGGGGCATATGGCGTCCATGCGTATTTCATTTTGTATCTTTCCGTCGACTTTCTTCGTTGGCTTCATCTTTTCTGCACGGTGTGCAATGAATCTCCATAGTTTTAGGTAAACAGTGACAACAATTGCAAAATTCCCGAAGACCCAAAAGGCTATGGCAAAGACAACTTGTTTCTCGTTTAGTCTGGCAATCAAGCAGAGCGAGGAAAAGTTAAACACCCACGTGAATGCAATCATGAGGCATAAATTTCGAGCCTTGTAAAGTTTCTTGAATTCTTCTTGATTTCTCGTGATTCGATACCAACTGGTGAAGCCGATGAAGGCATGGGTTGTAAGGCTTACGCCAACACAGGTCGTATTGACATAAAACCAGGCCACATATGGCCAGCCTAGCTGAAACCAGTTCAGTTGGACCCATCCCATCCTTCCGAGCAAATCTACGACATGGAAGGGCACGTAGAGAGACGTCAACAGATCGGCACATGCAAGGTTCAGGACAAACCAGTTGAGGGTTGACCTGAGCTTGCGAGAGAGAACAATGGCGAGGATCACGATGGAGTTTCCGATGATTCCGGTGAAGCTTGTGATAAGGAGGAGGATTGCTAGGATGACACGCTGTGGCAGGTCCAAGTTTTTATAAAGGTAATAGTTGGAAGAAATGTCACTAGGTGGAGTCGATGTGAAAGTGGAAATGGTGCTCAATTCTGCCATCTCTAGATATAACTCAGGTTGTACGCGTGTCTGTAGGATTCTACAAAAGCAAAAATGAAACATTGTTAATAATGATAGCGACATTTATATTAAGCACGTATTCATCTCAAGGAATACCCAAGGCACCTACAACGTACTGTCATTACCCTGACTTAAGCCCAGCAGCGCCAAGGCTCTGAAAGTATTTAAGGAATATATTTATACAGAACAGCTATCTATTTACTACACATATTTACCCTTAGGTTAGAAATACGTTTGGGTACGTTAGACATTATCTCGACGTATGTCGACTTATCACCTAAGAGTAACTTACAATTAACGAATGTGAACATGTGTCACCGATCGCATATTAACTTACGAACCGACAACTTATAGACCGCGTATGTGGGACGTATAAGCCATACGCTGGCATTATTCGAAACTTTTCGACGACCTCGCCGTACACCTACGTATATATGCGTGCTTCAGCGTGGTCTAAAACTTATACAAGACCCTTTCACACCAGATCTGCGTAAATATGCGTAGTGTGGCGTACCGAGTACGCCGAAATTAGGCAGCGTATTCATGACAAAAATGTGTTCGTACCCTGTACATAGGCACCACGTACTTACGGCGTATGCATTTGGCGTTATTTCGCATACGATTGCGTATAACAGGCGATCGAAGGGTCGCGTATATTTACATAGCCCTAGCGTAAATGGTACGTAGGTTTGCTTACGGTTGCTTAATGTGTGACCAAGCGCCGTGCAAAATGCAATAGGTTTGCGTAGTGATGCGAAGTGTTGCGTTATAAAATGCATACTTTCTGCGTCTAGTGTCTACACCGAAAGTACGCGAAATCTTGCGTACCCTTTGCGTCCCTCAGCGTATAGTTACGTAGGCCAGCGTAGGGCAGCGTATGCTCGGCTTAGTCGGTACTCAACACTACGCAACTCTACGTATGGCCCGGTGTGAAACACTATTACCCATAACTTTTTTCGACGTACGCCAGCATATTCGCAACATTGTTCACATGTGGGCATACGCTGCCTAAATCGTCGAGGTGTGACAATAGACTTGTATCAGTTCTT
This sequence comes from Hemicentrotus pulcherrimus, assembly GCA_003118195.1. Taxonomy (NCBI): domain Eukaryota; kingdom Metazoa; phylum Echinodermata; class Echinoidea; order Camarodonta; family Strongylocentrotidae; genus Hemicentrotus; species Hemicentrotus pulcherrimus. Next base: position 166,914 of record BEXV01000478.1, on the reverse strand, counting down.
GGTTACTGCGTTTAGACTTGCAGCAGTTGTTGGTTACTGTGTTTAGACTAATAGTAGTGTTGGTCACTGCGTTTACACTCGTTTCTCATCCTCTAAGTGAAAGCAGCCAATAATTATCAGGTGTGAATAAAACCCATGCTCTTTAAGTGGATCCTTGAAATTGTACAGACAAGGTGGTATTTCCTTAATATATAAACCAAGCTACAAAGTAGCCTACAGAGATTATACTTACCCTTTCAAACAATAATCGTCACATCTAACTCTTTCGTTATTCAACTGAACCGGAATGACCCGAGATGCAAGCAGCCACAGTCGTCAATCTTTCATGAATGATTTCCAACTTCGCGATGTTGTTAGTCAGGAAAACACTCTAATTTCAAAGTGAAAGTGATATTGCTGAAAGCTGACAGGCTCCATATGAATACTTATGGGTCATTAGCTGGAAATCAAACTTAAGATGTATTCCATGGAAAAAATGATAATATCCTGTAACACAAAATGCAACCGGATTTCGAGGTACATGAACCTTAAGCTTTTATAAAAAGCGGAAAAAATTAGAGGAGCGGAATGCTTTAGAAAAATCCCTTAGAAAAAAGAAAGCGATGCATATCTTTGCAATTAAGACAATTATGGTTTTTAAAAGTTGTGATCAATCAGACGTACATTGGCAAATCCGCGACAATTCTACATCCCAAGGAACTATTCTATTTGTTCTATACTAAATAAATCATGAATTTCTATTTGATCCAAACAAAATCATATTTATGTATACATGTACCCTGAAAATAAGTTGCACAGCCGTTTCATGTAATAGATTTTATCCTTTATCAACAGCCAAGAGAATGGAAATCTATGAAAATTTCAGTAATCAGTGATTATACAACCAAGTGAAGGAAGTTAAAGGGATCGAGAAATGGTCTTCATGTGGTAACTCTATCTGATAAAGGAGGGATCGAATTAGGGGGTCGATGGGGTCAGATTCCCCTCTTTTAATTACCAGAGTTTGTTTTGTATTGGATGGAACCCCCCCNCCCCCTCCTCGCCTTCTTTTTATGACTGACACGACTCCTGTGATTGTGACGTATACTCATTTCTTTTTGCTTGTTATCATTGTATATTAGAATTGGAGTCGCCTTTGTAAGAGGGACAATGTTTAGTTGAATAAAGAATGAGGGACAAGGAAATGAAATGCAGGTCTATCCTGAAATGATTCACTCATTTTTCCTTTGCATTAACTTAAATGTTACATGTTTTGTAATCATATCGAATTAAAAAAAAAATTAAGGTAGACATATTTTTCCAATTATGTTTAAGTCCATTTATTTCTGAAATTCACGTTTACATCACTACTTGCCTTTGCAAAATATGTATACCTTACATTTTCTTTACTTTAGTACTTTTTTTGCTCTTGTTAATTTGAATCTATTGATAATTTCAAATTAAACCGGTAAACTAGCATAGGGACTAGGCCATAACTTTGCTTGTAAACAAAACAAAAATCAATATACACATTCTTACATTACCAGAATGCTAGTTTTGTATAAAAGCAAAGTTCTCCGATGTCATCATTACCTTTTACAATTGCCCATGATCTGCTTCTGTCTTCACACTTACCTATTCACAATGGTTGACGTTGTCAAACCAAGATTTCTTATTAATAAATGAATATATTATTGCTCTTAAGATGTGTAAATGATAGCATCAAAGATCTACAGCAGTCCTCATTGTTCGAGTTCCTTATTTCTGATATCAATTCATCTATTATCTTTCTCTGTACCAGCTCTAAGAATGTGTATGCGTGTGTATGTGTGTGTACGTGTGTGCGTGCGTGATATACCTCAACGTGTTTTGATGAGTGATGTGTAAGTCTTGAATATTTATATTTTATGTTATACAGTACATTATTTTATTCTGCAAACACTTGCACCCTTCAAATAAGAATTCGCTGCTTAATGAATCCCACTATCTTACAAAGATTATTATGATAGTAATGCTGTTATTATCTTACCATTGCATTTATAGATGTTCAAATTGCTTTAGAATAACTGAAATTAAATGGAAAAGAAATCTAAATATAAAAAGTCTACAAGCACTTATTTTCGGGTTATGCGAATAGTGCGTGTAAACTTGAAGGAAATGTTCTCATTATTTTCCACGAGAGTTATTGACCTAGAACTATGTCCGCTGAGATCATAGATTATTTTGTCTGCCCGTATTGAAAGTGAAAGGAAAAGTATCTTAAAGGTAAAGACCAGTTTTTTAAACGCCCCAATTTCAAAAAATGAAATGGAAGCTCTCATTACCAATCATGTGAAAGAATATGTTTTGACTAAGTCATGATGATAACAAATTTGCCGGGAAACCGCCTACTAATTCATATATTTGGTAAATTTGTTTCTCTCATGGTCTGTGACAGATATAGGGTGGTCCTATATACATCTTTCTGTGTATAGTTCTTGTAACTTTACGAAGAATGGGCCAAATTTCTGATCATTTTGATGATTCCAGAACCTTGCAGATGCTAGATGCTAGATGATCAACCTTTTCTGATCGATTTCACAACGTTTCTTTCACAATGCAATCACATGACCATAACTGGTCTTTACCTTTAAACCCAGTACTTCCTTTTCCTGCTCATCTTTCTTATTTTTTCCGGTCTGCGTGCGTAAAAAGTTTCTCTCATTACACACGATCATATTCATAGTTCTGAATGGTAGAATTTTATTTTATTTTATTTCAAATTTAAAGTAAACTTTATCGAAAAATCTACACGATGTTAATGTATTGTCCTATGGCTGAGTGTGGAGCAAAAATCTGTTATCATATTTCTCTTAACAAGAACATAATCATTATTTCTATTTTCAAACTCCATTTGCCCTTGTTATTTTAATATAATAAAAAGGCAGACATCTTGAGAGCGGGCAATATACCTTTGTATTTTACACATGATACATGAAACACTTTCAACAAACTTTCAACAAATTAGCACAAGGTAAGTTCGATGGCTTTGTCTATCACCTAGGTGTTAAGTTTAGATGCCAGAATATAAACAAATTTGCTATGCAGATGATAAAATCTTAGCAGCAGAATTCAAAAGAAAGTATTAAATGAGAATTGGATTTATATACAAAAAAGACGTATGATGTGCATGATGATGTATTTTTTTAAAGACTGACATACCCTCATGCAATCTCAAAAATAAAGGGGGAAAATAGCAAGTCCATACCTTTACATATCCTAGTTACACTATAGTATCAATTGGGAAAAGTATTCGTGAAATAAAGAAATCAATTGGAATGGCACAAGATACATATGATAAGATGAAATCAGGAATGAAAAATAAGAACAGTAACATAAAACAAAAAAGTCTTAAAATCATATATCTGGTCAGTCCGTCTCTACGAGTGTGAGTGTTTGACAATAAACAAATAGCTAGAAAGATGATTGGAGGCTACAAAGATCTGGTTCTTGAGAAATATTGTGGATACAGGTATGTCATTATTGACAGAAAAGATTTGAAAATGGAGAAATGTTCAGAAAAGCAAAAGTAAAAGTGAAACTATCACTCCTCTCAACAATAAGAAAGAGGCTAATAATTCTTGGTCACATAATCATACAGAGAGGATCATCTTGAGAAAAAAAATATTAACAGGCAAGATTGCTGGAAAGCGTAGAATGGGAAGGCAACGCATTACATATTTGCAAAGTCTTAACAAATGGGCAACCACAAATTATATTATCAATACAAGCTGTTTGAGAAAAGCATATAACAGACAGCAATCGACGTCCTTGACCGCCGATATCTGTAACAGACATGAAACTTGATGATCATGATGATGATGATCAACTATATGTGTAAACATATTACTTGTCATAGTAGTAAATTCCAGATCGTACTTTCCAGAAGCTGAATGGGAAAAGAGATAAAGCGGTCAATGATGCAACATTGTCTAGCCCGTATCCGGACACCTTCCACCTGGACATCTATCCCTGGATAACCACGCCTAGTCAACTACCTCCTAGGACAACTACCCCCTAGGACAACTACCCCCAGATAACTACCCCCAGACAACAACCCCCTATGATAGTTGTCCGGGGGTTGTCCGGGGGGTAGTTGTCCTAGGGGGCGGTCGCCCTAGGGGGTTGATTGTCCTGGGGGTAGTTGTCCTAGGAGGTAGTTGTCTGAGTTGGTTATCCGGGGTGGATGTCCAGGGGGTAGGTGTCTTTGAACCTGTCTAGCCTTATTTTATTTTTAAATAATAATTATGATAATCTATCTTTTTATTTTTGTCTTCATTTCATTTAGTTTCATTTCTAAACATAAAATTAAACAATTTAAAATCGCGACATGACTTAGAGCATGTTTGATTATCAGTTTAAACATACTTACAGTAAAAGAAGTGTAAAGTGTTTCACAATACTTGGTTTATAAAGAACAATCAAAGACGCGAAAGTATCTATAAATTCCCATTCAATTACCAAACACATGAACAAAACAAAACAGTTATAACAAATGTAAAAAATGCGGGGCCAAATGAGCTTCTATTGCGCGTCCATATAGTCGTATATTCCTTCTAAGTGCGTTTTTACTTATTACATTGATTGAAAAGGTTTACAATAAGTGTTTCTAGCGATTTCCTTCAAAACTTCGAGGTATTTCACGGAGCGTAGCGATACTGGAAAGTGGTCGACCTCCACAAGCTGATGCTCTGTCACCAGAGGTCTCTTACGCCCCAAGCTCACTGGTGAATAGACGTAGTGAAGATGACCGTTGACGCCCCTTGGGATGTAGTATTCTGAGATGTATTCTGGAGTTTTGAAACGGGGATATAGACTCTCTGGTGGATATGAAACGGTACTGACAACCAAAGTATATCTTTCAGAAGGTTGATTCAGTTCCTATGCGTCATTCGCCGTACCAAGTCGATGGGCATGGGAATACTTCCCATCCTACATCGTATAATACACACCATCACCTCCCTAAATGCACGGATCCTTCTGGCGTAGATGTTGGGATTTATGCTACTGTTTGATAAAAGCAGGAGCATGAGCCAGTGTTCTGCCTTTGACCATGCCGGGATATACAAGCAGACAGAATAGGGAATGAAGCAAATGACGAAAGCCATCAGTACTATCAAGAGATTTTTAGTTACGACAATGGTCTTTCGGCTAACTTTTGTCCGTCTCTTGGATGTATCATTCATCACACGATCACTTATAGGTATGGGTATCTCAACTGCTGTTGGACTCTCACTGGAGGGTCGTTCGTCTTCCTCACCCTCTATCATCTCCAGTAATTGGGATGTCCGCAGAGCAGACGGGCCATTACCACGGGTCCCCGGTGGATCGATATCTGCTCTTTCGCTGGTTCCGTCAGAACTTCGGCATTCATGTTGAGCTGAATGGCCCAGAGATGGAGATGCCTGCAAAGTATCTTCTGCGCGCTTCTGTATTGGATTGACCATGATTCTTTCACTGGTTCTGGTAGAAGTTTCGCTCTCACTCTGTGGTTTCGCAGAAGATTTCCTTTTTTGTCGTGTGATCTTGTCCCGTTGCACAACAAATCTCCATATGTTTGTGTAAAAGGTTATAATAACTCCAAAATGTCCGATTATCAAAAAACCCAAAACGCACCTGCCCGCATATTCATGGAGACTTCCAGTGAGGTAGATTACCGGGGCATCTATGACAGTAAGCAGCCAACAAAACACAATCATTATGCTGATGTTCCGATTGGAGAAGAGCTTCTTGGATTTTGAATGATTCTTGGTGATAAGGTACCAGCTGGTGAAGCCAATGAAAGCATGGGTCGTAAGGCTTACGCCAACGCATACCAGAGAACCACAAGCAGCGACGGAAAATAATCCATCCGAGTGCGAGCCAAAATCCAGACTTAGTAAAGCTACGGCATACGATACAACGAAGAAAGATGTCAGAAGATCTGTAAACGCAAGATTCATGACAAACCAGTTGGTGGTCGATCTCAGCTTGCGAGAGAGGATGATGGCAAGGATCACGTGAAGGTTACCTACAGTTCCTGTGACGCCAATCATGATGAAGATGACAACAAAAAAGATACTTTGCTTGTTTTTTTTTTATACAGCTCATAGTCGTAAAATTCGCTTGAAGGATCACCTGTCGTTGTTTCAGGGGTGCCCTCACCTTCCATTCTTTTAATCTCAAGGGCCGTATCTGGGGAAATAATTTTATATCAGAAAAAAAGCAAGAACCCTTAAGATTACCAAGCACATTTGCACTGCGGTCCAAACTTCATAACGTTTTCATAACGTAGACTTTAATAACATCGGTTTAACAAACTGACCTGCCATTTGTTTTTTTAATAGTAAATCAAATTTATGTCGATGAAATGAGCCATAATTTGAGATGTAAAATCAATTCCGAGTTTATATGAGCCTTTCGTCTCATTGGTAACTACCATCATTTGTTCTTCATCATTTTAGTGAGTCTTATTTTTAGCGAAGTTCCGGTTTACACTAACACAAAAATCACAAACAAAAAACAAACATGCAACAATAACTTTCATGAACTGCTTTTCAGAGAATTCCTACAAACATTCAGTTATTAAGAAACTACCCAATAGTTAAACTTGTTAAAGAACAATGAAGAGCCTTTATAAAAGAAGTACGGAAAACCTGGACCTACCTTAATGTTATTGTCTACGACCTACCACAAAAATAGATTTTGCTTAAACGCATCAAGACTTATAATGATTAAATATCATTATTTTATCATTATTATTAAAGCGATTAAATGACCTGCGCCACTGTTATAATAAGATATAATGTAGTTGATTTTTTTTCTCAAATTTCCACATGACTTTATTCGGACTTCTCTAGAACAGATACAGAACGGCAACATTTCTTAAACAGAGGCAGTAAATTGACCGAGTGATTATTCAACATTAATTTTAACCTAAGGAAGCAATATGAATTGTTATTCACTGTGCTAGTGTGGAGTTTGTTAATTTCATAACAAATTTAAATCAAATATTTTGTTATCACGAGTTTTACCTCTCACTATAGGCATAAAGTATTGAAAAGTATAGCAAAATATTTCAGAAACATCAAACATTTTCAACATTGAAGCAACAAAGGAGTTCCAACTTACTTTATTTTGTCTGAAATATTCTGCTAGGTGACTTTGAAGATTCAACCATGAAGTGGTCCCTATAACAGAAAGAATTTCCTCAACGACTGTAAATTTACTATAAATTTATTGCAATCAATCGAGAAAACCAGCATTTGGAGTACCAGCATATTCTGTATTACATAGAAAGAGAAAGAACTGATCGCCGTAAACTTCCTCAAATACAACAAGCTGTGACGACTGCAAATAATTCTATTTCCTTATACTCATTCTCAGAATATGAGATTATTGGGACAGTGATTATAAATTATTTTAATTAGTTCATAAAAACTCCGCAAGTCAGCGAACGGGTACATCTTCCACAGGGACGGGGGAGGGTGTGGGGACTTGCTCATTTTTCTGAATTTTAACTTTTCATTTCTGAAAAGACGTCTTTGTTCCATCACCGAAATAGACTAAATTATTTACACATAGGTGCATAGGTCGAAGCTCACGAATTTTGTCCAAATATCAACTCTTCAACATTATAATTTTCTACATTTTGTAGTGAAAATTGGAGAAATTATAAATTGGTTTCACTCCCTGCCCGGATTTGATGGGTTTGTTGCCTGAATATCGTAACTCCCCTACCACCAATCCCCTATCCCCTATCCCCCACCCNACCAACAGATTCTTGGTGTCCCACGCCTCGTACGCCTATGAAATTACATATCGAGAGACATCTCTGATACGAGCTGATGGTTGCCTGCGTTGTTGGTATTTCTGAATTCTCGGGGAGCAACAGTCCTAGTTTTAGAAATAATGAAAATCGGCTTCGGGATGGAGTCAGTCTGGCGGCTTGACTGAGGTATTACTACTTCTACTACTAATAATAATACATTAATTATAGAACGCAGAAACTATCTAACATTAAGTATATATTGCGTTACAAGAGCTCCGGATATGCTTAGACTTACAGCTAATTAAAAAGATGTGTTTTCAGTTTGGATTTAAAGACAATTACAGATGGTGATTTCCTGTCTTCAAATGGCAAGTTATTCCAGACTTTTGGGGCTGCACAAGCAAATGCTCGATCACCTAGCGTTATTCTTGTTTTAATAGTTGGGAATCTGCAGCAACAAAGTATCTCGAGAACTGCGCAAGTTGCGATTGTGCTGATTAAGTTTGAAAAAGACTGCATATAGTTAGCGCATTTAGTGTTAAAAGGAGTGGAATCACGGATTATTGTAACAAGAGATTCAAACATGCTCTCAAATGGGCCTTTCACATTGGTAGATGATAAGTCGGCAGTACCACGTTCAGACTTAAAGGAAATAATCTAACAAATATCTATAACGTTTATATAACTTGGGCTGATATGACGGCTATCAAGAAAGAAGGTGCCAAAACATGGGTCGGTCGGTTGGAAATCTTTCTTTATTGTTAAACCTTTTTTTTAATAACTTCTCAGATGTGAATGGTGTAATACATTTGTTTCTTCTAAAAAACGGTGAGAATGTTTAAAATATAATTCCGACAGTAGATTTCAAGATTTTGGGGTGGGTCGCAGAGGGCAATACATCATCTTTTTGACTGCCCCCATCCCAATCCTTGTAGTAGTTCAATCGACCGGTTTAATAACACTTTCAAATTTATTGATATTTCTTTCCTGGGGTCTTAGTGACAAGGTTTTTCAATAACCTTTCATTAACGAATGAACTACAATACTTGGAAACAATTCAGCCTACATGACGTGTTGCTATGTCGGACAAGCCTAAGAAAAGCTTTCGGGTTTTCAAGAACAACCTTTTTGTAAACAATATGCTTCAATTTGAATATGGTAGTAAATTATTTGTTTTTCTCCACTTTCATCACCCCTCTCTCTCTCTCTCTCTCTCCCACCATGTCTCTCTCTCTGCCTGCACATTTCGCTTTCTCTCATTCCCTTGCCACCTCCCCCCTCTCTCTCTCTCTCTCTCTCTCTCTCTCTCTCTCCACCACTCTCTTATTGTCTTTTTGTGCTCTCCCTTATCCCTCTCTTCTCTCCTCTATTCCAACATTTCGTTATCACTCTCATGCACATACATGTATTAGGCCTATGATGCACATTGTTCAAGTATCCCCTACACAAACTTCTTACTTTCTGGGGTCTTTCCTTCCTGTACTCTAATCTTTAAACCCGTTTGATAATGAATTATAATCTATGCGTGTTTCTCCCCCCCNCCCCCCCTCCCCTCCAAACTCTTGGTTACCAACTACTTGATTAAACAGCTATGCAAAATTGCATCTCTTTGCATGCACTAGACGTTGCTATGTCGAGCAAACCTGACAAGCTTTTCAGCCGTCAAGAGAAATTGTGGTTTACAAAATTTACATAAAATTAGTAAAATGGTCTATTCATACCAATGGATGTTCTTTAAATGCGGGGTGAAAAAGATGAAACACAGAAGAAGATTTCTAAAGAGATTACGACGATACTACCAAGAAGATCACTACGAATTTAAAGGATTTTATTTATCATAACATTACATTTAAGCTCGAGTAAACATTCTAAATATTTCATTCAGTTGATATTTTCCTTCTAAGATGTCTGCTTCAAGTATGTTTTCCTTACATTTTTCATCCATACGCTCAACATGTGTAATCATCACCAGGCTATTACTCTTTAAATAATTTGATTCCCTACAGTTTCCACACTAACGTGATAGAATGCAAGTTTTTCCCCTTCAACCCTTCCAAATATTTTGTTTGTTTGTTTGTCTTACCTGACTGCTAAGAAAGCATTGTATGCTTCTAAATATTAAATAAAAAAGGGGACCGACGGCTTTATCTCTGAGGGACTTGGTAAGAGTAGTAATGCCTTACCCAGGGCACTAGCTCATCGACTTGATTTCGAACCAGGGACCTCCCGGTTAAGCTACCACTGCTCTGCTACTGAGCCATTTGGCCTCCTCAAATATTTATTTTTGCTTTCTTTTCTACCTCACGCTGTCTTCTTTTCTTTCATTTTTAAATTTCTTTATTCTATAATTGAATAGCAACAAATACAGAAATAATAAAGTTCTTCGTCTTGCACTCGTCGGAGTCAGTGAATAAAATAATGAATAATGGTCATAATCATCATCATCAATCTTCGTTCGTATGATGTGTTGTATGATTCTTTCTAGTAATTCTAATTCCATTCAGAGAGTGCACAATCACATATTTATAAAACACTATGATAACATGGCTCAGTAGTGAGCAGAGGTCTCGTATAAACTGGAAGGTCCCGGGTTCGATACCAAGTCGGTGTCCCAGTGCCTTTTGGTAGAGCAGCATTCATTACCAAGGCCCCCTAAAGGGAATTACAGCCGCAGCATCGGTCATGTGGAGCTTACTCACATTCATGCCCATGCTTTCTTTGCAGTCAAGTAAAACAAACTGACAACAAACCATAGTATTGTAGTATATACACAAATACACAGTTATCTCTCTGCATTGGTGTCTCCACTTCTCAGCAAAATCTCATCCCGCAAATCATTTAGTAAAACTAGTATAGCTGTGTAGCATTATATGTTTTATCACCTGTTTTATATTCGATAAAAAAAGATGAAAGATGTGGGGAAAAAATATATACAGTACATGATTACAATCTATTCTGTCCACTGAAATTATTGACGTGTACATATTTAAAAGATTTTTTTTTCTTCATTTGATAAACGAACATTAATACAACATGATTCATCGTTCACAATTTCACAATGCATAGGACTAAAATATATCACAGTTATATAATAAGAAAATATTACCGCACTACACAATTATTTCATCCCAAAAAACTAGAACAAGCATAGTTTTTTTTTCTCCAGAATAATTCTTTTAACCTTTTAAATAAATGATATTATACACAATCGAAATTATGAGTTTCTTCATTGGATTCATGTGAATTTTCAAGTAATCGATGAACATTTAGTGACTTTTATTGTACTTTATTACATTATTCTGTATAATTTCTTCAAAACAGTCTTTTCATTGTCCACGGAAGGGGACTAGGGGGAATTTGTTAACCGGTCGTTTTTATCCATGGTAAAGCTCTCAGTTTTTAATTGTCCGTGAGGAAATTTTAGGGAACTTGTCCACCTTGAATTATTTCTATGGTTAAATGTTCAATTGGCTACCGATAATAATGTGGAACTTGTCTCCAGTATAGTTTTGTCCGTGTTTCTAAGTTTCATTGGGTGATTGCCAGTTATTTTTTCATCAATTGGTTCTCATTTTCCTTACCAAGTCGATGGGCATAGGAATGCTTCCGAGCCTACATCTTATGATGCACACCATCACCTCCCTAAATGCACGAATCCTTCTGGCGTAGATGATTGGATTAATACAGCTATTAAACAATATGAGGGCGAAAAGCCAGCTGGAACCTGCTCTGACAGAATCTGCCGTGTAAGATAGCCTTAAACATAGGGTTACAGCGAAAGGAATGAAGCAGATGACAAAAGCAACGAGAATTACCAACAGATTCTTGGTTACAGCAAGAAGCTTCTTGTCAATTTTAGGTTCTGTTTGTTTCTTGACAGGTAATTTGGTTTCCGATCCTTCGATACCTAGTGGTACTATCGTTCTTAGAACAGACTCACCATCTTTGCTTTCTAAGTCTTCTATAGATGGGGATACCGTCAAAATCTTCGCATCCTGCATATGGTTATCCGACTGACCAGATTTGAGTCTCTCTCCTTTTGATTTGTAGCAGATCTCGCTTCCTAAATGCTCGGTCGAATTGGATGCCCTCAAAACAGTATTCTCATTGATCAAACCACCTTGTTGGGTAGTTTGTTTTTCACCCCTGGTGTCCGTGCATATTTCTTTCTGTATCTTTTCGTCGACCTTCTTCTTAGGTTTCATCTTCTCCGCTCGGTGTGCAATTAATCTCCATAGTTTCAGGTACACAGTGACTACAATTGCAAAGTGCCCAAAGATCCAAAAGGCTAAGAAAAGGGAAGATTTTTTTAGCAGTATGAAATATAAGCAGAGCGAGGAAAAGTTAAACACCCACGTGAATGCAATCATGAGGCATACATTTCGAGCCTTGTAAAGTTTCTTAAATTTTTCTTGGTTTCTACTGATGTTATACCAACTTGTGAGGCCAATACAAGCATGTGTCGTGAGGCTAACGCCAACACAGCCAGTTGTGACAAAAAAAGTAGAGTAAGAGATAAAGTAATTAGAAATAAGCAAATTAGCCAATATAAAGATAATGCTGATTGACGTCAACAGATCGGCACATGCAAGGTTCAGGATAAACCAGTTGAGGGTCGATCTGAGCTTGCGAGAGAGAATGATGGCAAGGATCACGATGGAGTTTCCGATGATTCCGGTGATGCTTGTCATAAGGAGGATGATAATGAGAACAACGTCGTGAGCAAAGCCTAGATATTGATAGTTACGATAACCGCCTGGAAGACTACCGTTTGTTGGATCAAAGGCCGACGTAGGAAAAGTGCTTTCATCTGCCATCTTCAGCCTGTGATCAACTAAAAGCTTTTCTGAAAAGAATTTGCGAAGAAAAGAACGAATACCATTTTTTTCTGACAAATTGTAAAGGTAATTTGGGTGAACCAAATGTTTTCATGCAGTATTTGAAAACTACAGTTGCATGTGACTGAAAATTATTTCACTTCTGAATCCTTCATTATAAATGTAATGCACATAGTTGACGTATTTAACGTAGGAAAAAACAATTAATTGTTAAAGAAAGTATTTAAATGTATCATATCTTCTCACCTAACTTAAACAACAATTGAGAGTTTAGTGCCTTGGCGGACTATTCCTGACCGCCGTCTAAGCTCAAAGATTTAAAATTTAAAATAACCAAATGGCAGGAAAGTTTGACTTGTCAAAGGCCGATTCATTTTGGTGTGTGAGTTTGGCCAATATTGTATAAAGGTCAAACTCACAAACCAAAATGAATAGTTGGCTTATGAAATAGAAATGGCTTTGCTCACTTTGTTTGTTTCTGTTTATGTTAAAGAATTCGTGTACACATCACATTCTGTCAAGTTTAATATCTTTTATAGCGCTGTGCGGACTAGGTTTTATTGTATTATTTTATTGTGGAGATATTTGTATTAATATTACTTATACTGCGCTTTTTCAAAAAGGCCCGAATCGCTCGGAGTGAATGAAAATCAAATACATTGATGGTCTTAATGTCAAAATGAAGCTCACCATTGATTAAATGAGTAACGTAATCCGAGAAAGTTGATCGTGAAGGAGAAGTCTAGATTTGGTAATAATCCTTGAGACGAAAATGATCCACCGAACGAACAATCACTGGGCCAAGAAAATTTCTGATGATTCGTTTTGTTATTTATCCAATTGCAGTTTTGTTGAAAATTAATAAACGGTGGTATTACATAGCAATATATAAAACATCAACCCATTTATTCGTGATATCTGATTGGTTGACCGGCATCCTGTATGAAATGCATGCCATTGTTTTTCCCACAAGTTCTTTCGACATCAGATTTTAAATCATTGAAGCAGAACATGATTTAGCATTTGTAACCTGAGTGCTCTCATATGACAATAATTTTATGATGGTTTCTTTGTTAAGAAATCAAAACTGAATACAAGTGCTATCAATTCAATGATTATTCTTGGCTAAGTGGTCCAATGTATTGGTATACATTACAATGTGCATTCTCTGAAGCGAAACGTTATTCAGTTTAAGATTGAATACAAGGAATAAAAAAATACAAGGTTTTTAAATGATTTAATCCAAAGTTTTTACTTCAATCTTGCGTTATGAATCGAGTGTTTTTTAATGACATTATGGTATCGTGAACGATATATCCAATTATATGTGCAGTTCTCGTGGCTTCTATCAAGATTATTTGATTTCTTATCATTCTTAAGATTTAAAAAGCTCACACTGTTCACCAGTCGTACTACATAACCATCCTCTCAACAACAACAAATGTCCAGAATTGTTCGCATGACCGTAACTCAACTTTTCATTATAATGAATGGAAACTAAAAACAAGATTTTCAACCGAGGTTTATGTAAATATAATCCATGCAAGGTTTGTCTTGCGTGTCAATAAAGTGTTTATATATGACATTGCGATTTTCGTTTCCTGTCAAAACAAGGTTTTGGAATAATTTAAACAAAAGTTATTACTTTCAATCTGGCGTTGTCAATCATGTGCATGTATATGACATTATGGTACAATAATATTTATCGCTTAACGAATGGAAACTGATAATAATATTTGAACAGAATGTTTACTGGGAGAGGGTCTATATTTGGAAATCGTCGTTTGGTTGTTTTAAACAGTACATTTTTCTTTAAGAGAAAGCCCTTAAAAACAAATCATAGAGAAATCCTCATAACAAAAATTAAGTATTATATTGTTTTAATCACATAAAATGCTTTAAATACGCTTTGTTTACCATGACAATAAGACATTCTTCTCATTGTTTGAATACCTGAAATAATACCTTGTTGAACAAATTATGAATACAATGTGATATGATTAAATTAAATTATATATATAATTAAATTGGACTACTCTATTCAAAGAAAGAATTTTCATGTTAAAATGCATATGCCACGTGTAGGCATAATCGTGGATTTAGCCAACATTTTCATAAAATCATTATTTTTCTTCATTTACAGTGTTACATATCAAACGTTAACAATTTCTAGCCTCTTTTCCTGAAGTGATTGAGATTTTTATTCTTAAGACATCAAAATCATATATTTTCAGAACTTCAATTAGTGGTCTAAAGACCCATAGAAGGGGAAGATTTGAACTTTAATTTAACTCTAAAACTTTTTTGCCAAAATCAGTTTATTATTAAAAGTGAGAAAAACTTATTTCAACTTTACTGAGTATAATTGCATTTCCTTTTACCAACCGCGGATCCAGGATTTCTTAGGGGAGGCCCAAATTTTAAATTATGCGAGCCAAATATTGGTACGTAATGGTGACCAACAGTGACGTAATGCGGGGGGGGG
>BEXV01000478.1:71452-82224 GCA_003118195.1 Hemicentrotus pulcherrimus | reverse complement strand
CCCCCCCCCCCCCCCTTGAAACAATTACAGGACATGTGGGTACATCCATGGACATGGTACATCCCCCACAACCACTGGCTCTTCATTTCTCATATTTCATATTAAAGTGTAATTCATACCACACATGCTGGCAGTGTCTCTTAATTATAGCTAATCAACACGTCTCTTTAGCTGATTATTCTTGTGAGTTGGTGGTGTAATGTGGAACCACAACATGCTACTGATAAGAGATGCACTACAGGCCTCCATCTTTATGTATGAAGCTACATGTAGCTAACGGCCGTTGAGAGCCAATAGGGCATTGACAAATACATTATGTTGAATCACTAAAATATATCCATATTTTGTATCGTATTTCTGTTCTTTGTAAACTTTGTCTGAGCCTTTTTTTTTTAACGTGTTAATAATAATAATAATAATAATAATATCTCTTGTTTACCCAGGGTCGCCTCATCAGTATTCATACTGTTCTCCCTGAGGGCCCTCCAATCATGTTAGCAAACCTAATATCAATGTTCAATGAAATTCAACCCAAAAAGACATTGAATTATGAATTGAATTATGATTCATTAGTCAACACCCTTCTGACTCCTCAATAGGTGATTTTAACGTTGTTTTGTATTGCGATCCTACAGTACATGTATACAAAATAAATGCTGTTGTGATTTGTCATGCTTTTCTTGGATGCTTAGGTAAACTTAGAGTTACATGTGTTAAAGTTCAACTTTGTGTACAAGCTATTTCTTTCACATTTTGTTTTTTTAATTATCAATGTTACTCAAAGAAGCAATTATCACATTCATCTCTCAACCCCTCTCTTTATCTTAAATCTCTCTGTCTCACACACACTTTTTTCTTCTCTCTCTCTCTCTCTCTCTCTTTCTCTCTTTTCCTTCTCTCTCTCTCTCTTCCTTCTCTCTCTCTCTCTCTCTCTCTCTCTTACACTCTTTTTTCTTCTCTTTCTCCCTCCCTCCCACACGCACACACACACACATACACACACACTCTCTGTCTCTCTTCTTCATCAGTTTTCCTTTGCTCCTTGTATCACCCAAGCTTGTCCAGTATAAACTGCCATTTTTCTTGATCCTCTTTCTTCTCTCTCTTTCTCTCTGCATGACCCTCTTAATCATTTTCTTCTCTTGTCTGTATATCTCTGCCTATCAGAGTGATCTGACAAACGGCCCTAGCTCCTTCCTTTCCCTTCCAAGTTTGCGTCACTCCCATCTACCGTATATATATCATCCAAACCGAAGACCATTATCCCGGTATGATTGCCTCCCATCAATTCTAGTTTGCCCAATAACCTACGCAAGCCAGGACCAGACAGTCACGTTAATTTCTCCAAATTGGCCAGCAGGCTTTAAGCCTCACGTACAACTGTCTTACCCCCCTTTCACATTACTGAAATTCATCATATGGCTGTATGAAATCCATGTATATTTCTCTTTTCTAATAGTCATACATTAA
Source organism: Hemicentrotus pulcherrimus (assembly GCA_003118195.1). Classification (NCBI taxonomy): domain Eukaryota; kingdom Metazoa; phylum Echinodermata; class Echinoidea; order Camarodonta; family Strongylocentrotidae; genus Hemicentrotus; species Hemicentrotus pulcherrimus. Next base: position 80,754 of record BEXV01000478.1, on the reverse strand, counting down.
GATACTTTCTGGGGCCAGAAGGGCATTTAACTCTATGTAATGATTTAACACCCTTAGGGCTCCAAGCAGACAATATATTTATGCATGTTTGCGCATCGTAAAAGAACTACATAGCTGTACTATAAAGTATTTAAGTTTTTCTCATTTAAATGTTGTATCATACAAAACCATATCAGTGTGAGGAGCCCTTATACCATGTAACTAGCCTCTTCAAAAATGGTTTCTTCATACATTTGTTCATGCACATGTTCATTTCTTCTTGCTTTTCTTTATGTGATGTTATCCCGTTTTTTCACACCATTTTGCTATGCATGGATTCTTTATACTATGTTTCTTTATACTAGTTTTGTATACATTTTCTCTAGTGTGAACAAGCCATCCTAACTTCCCCCTGTACTATATTACATACAGGGCTTCATGGCTTGGGCAAGGCATTTTGCTTCAAGGCTAAACTAATACTGGGGTGCACATCATTTTTTTGACATTTTCCAACCAAATTGAAATGTTCAACTTGATATATTAAAATGATGAAGTCATCCATGCAATGGCAAGGGGCCAGATATTTGATGTGGGGGGCTTGATTAAGAAATGTGTTCTCTGTTTTTGCTCCCTCTATGGGATAAACAATTATTTTGCTTTATTTAATATATCATCTGCTGAATGCCATTTAAAATACATCCTTGGCATAATGGTAATGCTATTCTTGCTTTTGGCAGACATCATCAAACTTATTTTTTATCTGGCCCTCTTGAGCTGCATGGAGAAAGATGTGAAACGTGAAATAATTTAAATGACTGTTTAACAAAGTGGTTTCAGTTTCTACTTGGTATCTTGTATAAAGGTGTTTTTTTAAAGAAAGAAACAAATCTATGTATCAAACTTAAAAAATGCATGTTTCCAGTTAATATGGAATCAATTATTTGCTGGCTTTATTGATTGTTCATGAAGTATTAAGTGATTTCTTCTTTATTGTCTTAGGTGAATAAATGTTAATATACATTTATCACAATTGTTTGCCAGCAGTTTGCCACAAGTGTAAATGCTTTCCACTTATGCTACTGTAATGATAGATTAGGATATATTCAAAATCCCATTTCCCCCAATTTTTTTCAATTTTTTTCTTCTTCAAAATTCTTATTGTTAAACACATTTGAACTGCAAAAAGAGAAAAAATTCTGTAGATATATATGTGATACCAATTTGTGTATTTTGAACTGATTTTGTTTTGTATGCATCAATGAATTATTCAAAGAGAGAGATGTTGTTTACATTGTCAAAATATCAGTCATTGGATAAACACTCTCATATTTATACCCGTTAGCAATTGACTATAACAACATCGATTTTAATGGCTGTTTTCTCTATATCTTTATCTTTTTCTTGATACAGTGTGCAGTTTTGTAGTCCATAAGCGCTGTCATGAATTTGTCACTTTCATGTGCCCAGGAATTGACCATGGGGCGGATACTGATGTAAGTACAAGACACTTTCATTTTCACTTAGATGTTCAACAACTTTTTATAAAAGTACAACTTTAGTAGTATCAAAAATGATAATGCTAGTGACATTCTTCAGCAAGGGATCAAAAGATCACAACGTTTCGTGCGCTGCTGCAACACTTTGTCAAGTGATAAAATATATTGTAAGCAAGCGTCTTTTATACTTTTTTTATAAAAGACGCTTGCTTACAATAATCAAAAGTAGGTATAACAAGTCACCTGTTTAAGTGGTCATTTTGAAGTGATATTTTTGATCCCTTACTATAAAAACATCATTTTCAAGTGATTTTGTTGAGATGTATTTTGATATACACTGTATATTGTCTTTACAATCAATAACATGTATACCTGTCCTTGTAGTGGTGCTTTTCCAGATAGTTTCTGATCAATCGTATAAGAAATAATTTTCTAATTAATCATTTCTTTCCTATTTTCAAGAAGTGATGGTAGTGAGTAAAATCTGCACGCAAATTGTATTCGATTTTCATTCACTATCGTCACTTCGTGAAAATAGTGACGATTTGTCTGGAGTAATGAGATGTGTACTAAAATGAGTTTGACAGTACCTCCGTTTCCTTAACTTTCTTTTGGGTGTAGTAGCACCACTTTAATATTTTTTGAGCAAATACAAGGAACAACGTTATACTTTGACATTTTAACTGCTTGGAAAAGTGGATTACAGGTGATTCATGTTTTTTCAACTCAGTAACAGTTAAGAAATCCGAAATCATATCGTAAATATACATCTTGACTAGGTAGTCTTTTTTAAAGTATAGCCCAAGAACGAACAGGAATATATGAATCTATATATAGATAAATTGTAATGGAGATTGAAATAGACGTTTCTTGAGAGATTAAATTGGGTCATGGTATCATCAAACACCTTTTAAACAAGTAAAACAAAAAAGAGGCAGTTTATTATTAGGTTTATTATCATAAACACGTTTGAAACAGAAACACCATAAATACATCAAGCAAATGGTCCATTGCACAAGTGTTCATGTAAGAACTATTGCAGACATATTAAACAGATTGGGAATGTGTTCCCCATGCATACATGCCCTGTCTGGCCAATCAAGGTTATATTGCAGTTTTAGATTGCTTATTTAAAGAGAAGTCATTACGCTTCGGAAAAGGAAAATTTACTTTCAAAGCTTCTCTGCTTTCATGTGGAATACAAATTGCTATCCAAGCTACTGAAAGTTTGCTTGCTCTTTTTTTTTTGTATACCAAATCCAAATTCATTATTAAAAACATATACAACTGCAAGACAATTAGTATGACCAACATGTACATGTATATGTAGTGTCACATATGTGATTATAAAGTAATTTAGTAGAGCCTCTCAAACAAACTAATTTACTCTCTGTAATTCCTAGAGATGATGATGATGTATTCACCACTATTTGTTCCCCTTGCCCTTTAAATCTGGTATCAAAGAATTCAACTTTCATAGTCTGAGGTTTTATGTGTGACCAGCCATTACTGGATCCAATCATTTGGCAAGACATTAATCTACACTCATTTTGGTGCCTTTGAAACACACTTCATTCAATTTGGATTGGATTGAACACTAGCTCTGTACGTCCATGTACATGTACCACACATGCACCGATGTGAGTCGATTCACATGTACAGTATACAGTATTGTACTGGCATTTGATACATTTTAAAAAACAAACAAATGTTGGCAGCATGTAACTTTTGTGAATCCTCGCGAAATTTGCAAAAGTTTCATGCGAGCAAAAATGTCCTGTTTTACAGTCACCTCTTGTCAGTAGTGCATGCCTGAGGGTGTTGGTATGGTCAGGAGGTTAAGGGTTAATCCATGTGGAACCTATCTGTAGGACATCTTCAGTAGATCTGAACTCACTGCAATGTTCAATCAAGAGATGCCTCAGGCTATGTGCTGTCTGTATACATGTATGTACCTGGTTCAGTTTACTTGAAATAGAATTTCATACACCCCTTCATTCACAGAAGTGCACAGAGCATGACATGGTCAAGTTGAGATAGTTTAGTAGACCTGTATACAGTATCTTAATTGATTGCTGTGCTTTAGGAGGAAGAAGTCTTCAATATATGTAGCCAAGTTTGTAGTTCAGTTCAGTTAAAGAGAAAGTCGAGTTCTGGTCATGCGATTGCATTGTGAAAGAAACGCTGTGGAATCAACCTTCTCTTTAAGACTGATTTCATCTTCAATAGCAATCAATACACTCAGTGTGTTTCAAAGAAAGAGTGTCTGGAGTATATACCTTGTAATGTTTGTGTGTGTGTGTGTGTGCGTGTGTGTGTGTGTGTGTATGTTATAATTCATTTCAGTTGAAATTAAATCCTTGAACAATTAATCAATGGCTCTTCGAAAGGAACGTGACATTTTCTGCAAATTAAGTAACGTAATCATTGTTTCATTTTTCCTTCAAAAGAGCTTTTCTATTTCCTCTTAAAAACAAGTCTGATCATTGAATTCTTACAATTACTATCGATTAATGTAAAAACTTCCTGATAATTAGGAGTGCCATTTCATTGAAGTGAAATGTAGTGCTCAGTTGATGTACATTTGATCTATATGTCTGAGAACTGTACATTGTAATTTAAGAACAGGTTTTATGCCTCGTGCTCCTGCGACAATTGCTCTACAACAATATTGTACATTAACAGAGTTTTTAACTTTAATCCTGTACTCAACACTATACCAAACCTAACGCTAAGTACATGTAAAACCCAATTGCAACTCTAACCCTAACATTATACTTCTTACAAAAGAACGCCCGAAGCAATCAAAGAAGCAAATGTCAGGTCACCACCTTCCTCTCTTAATCTTGTCCTTGATTGACTTAGTGTTTACTTGTAAGCACCTAACACCTATCTCTTATTCAACATGTCCACCACTCTCTCTATTTCATCCTTGTTTGATTTTAAGTGTTTACTTGTAAGCACCTAACACCTATCTCTTATTCAACACGTCCACTACTCTCTCTATTCCATCCTTGTTTGATTAAGTGTTTACTTGTAAGCACCTACATGTAACACCTATCTCTTATTCAACATGTCCACCCACTCTCTCCATCTTGTCCTTGTTCGATTAAGTGTTTTCTTGTAAGCACCTAACACCTATATGAGACACTACAGATGAACAAACGAGCTGTAGAATATTTACATTGGGCCCTGCTTAGAGCTTGTAACTACAGCTTTATGAGCAGCTTAGCCTCTAATTGAGCAATTCAAGGGTTTCAGGTCAAAGTTTATTATTGCTTTACTCACTACTACCAATAGATCGGTTTACTTACATTTTTACATTAATGGATGTTTCTTTCCTGGAGACCTAGCTAGTGACAAGTTATTCCATTATCCTGTTTTTAATAAATGAACTACAATACTAAGAATCCAGTCTGTGTATATTACTTGTTGCTATGTGGGGAAAGCCTCGGGCAAGATATCAGTTTTTCAAGGACCAATCTTTGTTTTAAAAGTCTGCATAGAAATTTGAATATGTAATTAAACCAGTGTATTTATCATGTATCTATTCTGCGTTGTGCTCTCGCAGTTTGTGTCAATGTGCATAAAGTATTGCTAATTTCATCACAAAAAGTGAGGATGGTGCTTTTCTCTGTGAAGCAGGTTTTAATCAAAATTAAAATGCAAAAAACACACAGCTGTATGAAAGCCACAGGTGTGTGTGCTTTGCCAATTAATCTACAATGAACTCTGTATACTCTATCAATCAAACTCTAGACTGCTATATTAAAGAGTCTATGATAAACTTTAACTGTTCTTGTGACAAGAGTTAACTGGGGCGTCCCACTAACTGTTTCGATTGGTCAACCAAAGCCTGCAACAAGTTAAGATATACACAAAGAATAGATGGGGGTAAACTGGAAATTTACCTACCTAAAGAAAAAATTCAATTCATTTTTTTTCAAGGAGAAACTAATGCGGGTTCCTTTATTTTGCGGTTATTTTGCAATTGTTCTTTTTGTCCAGAACCATTAACAAAACATAATAAAAGTTTTCAGTGGCAGAGCTTTAAAATCTTGTAGCCAGTGCATGAAACCACCTCCTTTTCTGGTATGTCAGTTCTATTGAATATATATTTTCAAGTGAATTTTGTAATTTGTAGGGAAAATCCCCAGCGTTTCCCTCCCCCATTATCTTGACACCATTCATTGGGTATCTTCCCCCCTCAAATCTTCAAATCCTCCAAATGGTTTTAGACATAATGCTTCATATTCTATCAATTCACGAATATCAAATTAACAAAAAGAAAAAACTGACCGCAGGCTCCAACTGTAATTAACCCAATTTTGAACAAAAGCCTAAACCCAGCTGTGGGCCAATATGTTAGTATAAGGGTTTGGGGGGGGGGGATCGGTATGAATGGTTGGGATTTCGAAAGAGAGCTCCTGCATTGTGAAATGGTGTTGGCTAACGTGTATCATGGAAGAAAGCAATTTTTTTTAATGAAGAAAAAAAAAGGAAACAGGATCAAATATTTGTCCTGAAAACCTCCACAAAAATGTTAAACATGTTTGTTACCATGGAAGCACAGTAAGGATTAAAACCAGCTCCTTATACATGTGTCTTTCAGGAGATGTCACAGTATGACACGCTTTAAGTCTGTTGTATACATTTGTACCTTGGTTGTCATATACATATACATGTATGCAAAGTCATGTCCAGAGGGCCTGCTGTCCCTTCGGTACACCATACATGTATACCCTGTTCACACTGAAGGACATTTATACAAAACTTGTTTAAAGCAACAGATGAAGAATTGAAGTGTGGTGAAAGGGGCATTCAGACCGGGTAAAAATATCATATCAAGAAGCTACAACCTGTAGTTTTAAAAGAGGTCAGAATGACAGCTAACTAATCATCAGTCCATACTCCTGATAGCCCCCCCCCCCTAATATTCAGATTACACGTAGAACAGGACCTTGATTCTTCTTACTTACCTTCTTTTGTAACAATACTCATTATGCCATAGGATGTTTTGATGAATTCAGGTATGAACAAATTAGTTACTTATGATAATAATAATAGCTACATTTATATTGTGCACTATCCGTCAAAGGCGAGTCTCAAGAAAGTATTATTGATACCCTGACTTAAACCCAGCTACCCTTGTGTGCTTAAAGCATTCAAGGAATACATTCCTACCAGGTACCCATTTACTACAACGGGGTGGAGAGTGGCAAATAATGATAATAATAAATAGATCAATTACTGTAGCACAGCTATTATATAAATAAACTATATTGCGCTGTGATTAAAACAAATGTATATTATGTCTGGACGAAGGATATTAGAATATTAGTGCACCAGTGGGACTCCAACTGCAGATCACGTAATTCACAGTCTCATGATGTCTGTTAGACTACGACACTTCTTGTTGTGTAGCTGTACGATTTTAATATAGCTACTGGTATACAATGAATTAGAGAAGTCTGAATGGGTGGTTAGTGGCCATGCAGGGACATGCACCTGTCACACCCGGTGTAGCTAGATCTGTCAAGTTGTCACATATAATTTTAGGGCCCGCTTGATGATGGTAGATGGTGTCCTGCATATTATGCATTCTAGATGCTGATGAATCCAGCGACTACTGAGCTTGCTGACAAATATTTTATCAGCCTTTGATGGTTGCTGATTGAAGAGTTTATAACTTGACTACCAACCAATTTGTCCATACATTATAAACTTATGTGGGATACATAAAGTATTTACTTTTGGTGTTTCATAAAGTATGTGCTCTGGTAAGGAAAGTGAGATAGATCACCACCAGATTTGAGGGGGCGCCAATGGCCTGTGCCCCCCCCCCTAGAAACCCAAGTACTGAATCATAACAAGAAAGTGTGCCCCTATTTTAAAAGTGATCATCTATCGGAAATAACATTTCTGTAGATTTTCCCTTAGTTTTTTTTTTAAACCCTCAATCCGCCTCTTTGATTAATGTAGATTTCCCTTTGAAGTTGTGCTTCAAGTGGAAGAGATTCAAATAAAACAGGGACCTTCAGATACATGAGTCGATTTGTGTTTTACTAGGTAGGAAGCAGATCACATGGGACAGTTTTAGGGGCAGGAAAATTTCTATATATATATATATATTTACATTGTTAGAAATGGAAGTTAAAAATCATATCCAATTCTTAGAAAATTGAGATTTCAGTGGAATCAGTTACATCAGGTACATCCTCTTTATCCCTGGATTCGATCGAGTTCAAAGCTCGTTACTGATCGATACGAGGATGCATGAACCAGGAAGTGATGTAGGGTGTGTTCCTTTACCGAGGGAATCTCCACCATTCATCACATTAGATCCTTGGCTAAAAGAGGGATGGGATTACCTTGAGCCACATCAAAACATTCACAAGCTAGTCTAGTCTCCAGGCACATGCAGACTCAAATTTGACACTCAGATATCCAAAGTCTTGAGCTCAGCCTAACTCTGTCAGTTTCTGGGTGCATCGAATAAGCAGCTACAGTAATAAATAATGATAGTGGGGTTTTGTATAGCGCTCATATGTGTCATACATGACACTCCTGGCGCTCTGCAATTATTACTCCGGCTTTAGCATGTCTGCCATTACGGCCCTCTAGCATTTCAAGGGCCTTTGAACTGCAGTCTCTGTATACCTGCAGTCTCCTGTATATGATACTCTCTATTATGCATTATTACTGACAAGGGTTTGTGCTTGCAAATTTTTCTCATCAATGACATGACATGACCCCTCCCCCCGCCTCCTCTTGTTTTGGGTCTCTTTTGGACTTCTTCTGAAAAAGGATTCGCTGGTTGTGTGTAATAAGCTAAGGTAGGCTTTGGCTCAGTCTTCACCTGGCTTTGCATTCCGTGTTAATGTAATTGGATGCTGTGTACAGGACATTCATTCAATCTGTTGGAAAGTGCTGTACTGATTGAATCTCTGGAAGTAAGGATTTTTTGTACACCTCCGCCAAACCCAAAGGCTCAAGCGAGCTATGGTGACCACTTTTTGTCTGTCGTCTGTTGTCCATAAACTTTTTACTTTTTCAACTTCTTCTCAAAAATGCATGGCCGGATTCCTTTTAAAAGTTAGCAGGAATCCTTAACTATTTTCCTTTACATTCTTGTTGATTTTTAGATATATGTTTCTGCCTTCTTTTCATTTCTGCCTTCTTTTCATTTCTCCCTTCTTCTCATTTCTCCATTCTGTATACATATACATCCCTTCTGTTCTCTACCCTGTTGAAGATGGCGAACCCGATATCCTCCTTCCATTATTATTCATGTTCTTGGTCATCCCATACTGTCATGTTTCACAGGTTCTTCTCCTCCTACACCATGCACTCATTACCCTCCTTTTCTTTTATTTAGTATCTTGCTCTGCGATTCATCAGACCGTTTCCTATAACATGATGTGAATATGTACATTGTAAGAGGGCACTGGCCTAGATAGGAAATGGATCACATTTTTAATATATGGGGATAGGCAATTGGCCATTGATTGCCAATTTGGAGAAGAAAGTCTAGCAAGAAATAGCAAGGAACAGTCAACGACGACCCGACGACGTGATGCCTGAAGTTAATGATCGTGGAACGACTTGAGCAGCTTAGAAGTAATTGCCTGATGCATTTAGGTGGGGCAGACCCCATTAAAAATAGACAGTGAATGCTTTAACACTTGAAATGTCAAAGCCCGTAGGGTGATCGCTGTCAACCTTTCTTATACATTGGGCATGCAACCACATGGGTGGTAACAGAATTACTTTGCGCTAGTCAGAGGTGGATCCAGGATTTTTTTCTAAAGGGGGTGGGGGGGGGGG
>BEXV01000478.1:45258-60300 GCA_003118195.1 Hemicentrotus pulcherrimus | reverse complement strand
CCCCCCCCCCCCTCCCCCTTCCGTCATATGAAGCCTTGTCTAGACATCATGCTGTAAATTGCCTTCTAAAAAGGTACTGCAGCAAATATTTTAAATGTAACTCAAAGGCAAAAAGGGAAGGAAAAATAACTCAGTATAACTCACTTGTCTGTAAGTGAGAAGGTACAGAAGTTTGAAGTGACAATTATCTCATCCAATCTTGCCCCCACTATTTTAGGGGCAGTTTCTCTGGTCATGTGTAAACAATGTTTAACCAATGGCATTTCAGATTTTTCTAAAGGTCTAAGTGAAACAGATTTTCCTTATGAAATCAGCAACATTTGTATGTATATTCTGCTTTTTTATAGAATAAAAAAATCAAATAAAAGAATGACAATGAAAACTAATTGATGAGAAATTATTATAAGATGATGAAGCAGATCCTAATCTAATGATTGGTTGAGAGGGTTCGCGTGCCCAGGCATTTATTTTGCCTAACACATAATTTTACTAATGACCGATCATTAGGAAATTATAATTGTAATTGGAAATCTTTGTTGCCAATTTGAGATTTCAATGATTATTTTTGATTAAATCATTCCTGTTCATGAACGGCACCATGTACTGCAACAGAATTGGACTCAAATTATCCAGCAATTTCTCCACCTTCTGCTCATGTATAATATGTAATTCGGAGCAATTTAGGATAAAAAGATGGCAACAGATCATCACCATTCTGCCCTGGGTTAAAACAAGGAGTGTCTTTTTACCCCTGGAGCATTAGACTATTCCATGCCCTCCCACTGAAATTTCAAAACCTTTTTTTACCTTTAAAAAAAATGAAAGCCTAAAAGGTTTTAACTGTATGTAAACGTATACAAGCTAATGCCCTTTTGGTATGATCTATTCTCAGAGGAACAAACACTGAATCCAAAAGCAGATCTATGAGAAGGTTTCTAAAGGTCATGAAATGCAAATCTAAGCTGTTTTTTTAATGTAGAATCGGGAAACAGTCATCCAACACTTTTTGGCTTTTATAGGTCTGGCTTTTATAGGCCTGTTTTCATCAGCTTGACTTTGCCAGATAGCCCTCTAAAAACTAGCCTGATCTCATAATAGCCTGCTAATTTGCATATTCATCAGCCAGGAGTTGCAATTAGCAGGGTATTTGGTCAAAAAATATCCCGAGAAATCTTGGCCTTGTTTCCAAATTAGCCCTCTATTTGCGCCCATCTTCATCAGGCTGAAGTGTAACTTCTTGGTTATATATTGGACTAAAACACATTTTTCTTTTAGAGTCCTGCATTTAAAAAAAATAGTATATTTTTGCACGTTCTACATACTTCTGTAACATCAAGGATATTATCAATTATTTCAGACAAATTACATCGTCCGACAAAAAATGTGTGTTTGAGCGACCCCACTGTGAAGGAGGGTTGATTGTCCTCTTTGTCCGCCAGCAGTGCCTCCACATCAAAGAAGAGAGTGAAACCTTGATCTAATNAGGTTTTATGTTAAAAAGAGGGAGAGGAAGATATTCTGAAGGAGATCTAGGTGACAGAAGAAAGGTCATCATATATTAAAAGGTTTATTCAGTGGAAAGTTTGAAATGGGACACTTTGATAGAGGGGCACAGACCGGTTGTTGGTCATTCCATGAAGTTGGAGCAATTTTTGTGACATACCAGAAGTGAGAAAATATGTCTCCTATTAACTGTAACAATGTTTGCTCAAAATGAGTTTTAAATAAAAAAAAAACATAGCTAACTATCTTCAGAAGTACTCGAGCATCATTGTGAATCAATATTATGGACCCAAAGTTTATTGAATGTTATGTGAATATGGTGTATATAAATACATTCAAATTGCACAAAAATCTCCCACAGATAGTTTTATCTTCCATGGTTACATAAACACCGTCATATTTGTTACCCCAACATCATGGAATGACGCTTGTACCAACTCTTTTCTTTTTTTGATATTGGTTATATACATATAGCCTGCGCTGAAGTATCTTGTTTCACCCTTTGTTTACATGGTGGTATTTTAGTCCGAGAGCATGAGAAATTCATAAGTGTTAAACTGTGCGTAGCTGTTGATAGCTAATAGGCAAGCTTCTCGTATGTCAGGAGGTGCGAGTGTCGTTACGTTGAAGCCTTGCACGCAGGTGAAGCCTGTTCACACTTGGAAAATTTAAACAAAAGTCGTAGAAAAAAAAGTTTAAAGAATCATTCTGTAGAAGTGAAAGTGGCATGTGCGTAGCTGTTGAGAGCTAATAGGCAAGCTTCTCAGATGTCAGGAGGTGCAAGTGTTATTACGTTGAAGCCTTGCATGCAGGCTTTGTAGCCTTTTCACACTTGGGCAAATTTAAACAAAAATCGTAGATAGAAACGTCTAATGAATCATTGTGTAGTAGTGAAAGTGGCACAGGCTTTATGAAAAAGGTATCGTAAAAAGAAACATCTTTCAACAAAACTAACATTGAAGAGGTGGGTCGATATGATCAGGGCATGGCCACGATGAGCCTCCACCCAGTTGTATGTTTTTTGTTGGATAATATATTCATGTAAGAAGTGGGTCCTGATTCTTTATAGAGTTTTTGTTCAAAACATGGCTGAGGCCAATGTTTGTAGAGCATTTCTTTATACAATGTTCAGACTTTAAAATGAATATTTACTTATCAAAGCCATATTATTTTTAGTTAATTTGTATATTAATTTCTTGAAGCGTTGGTAAACTGGACTTGAAACATCTTCCTTTTGGAATAAAATTTACAATTTATGTACCTGTATTGAAGAAAAAGATGAGTCCAAAACTTCAGAGTATTATGGAGGGGAAAAATATTAATTTTTAAAACAATTTCAATTCTTGTTTTGTTTAACTGGATGCTTGTTCTTAAAATCATGAGCTTTAAATTAATATTCCGCTCCCCTGAAATAAAAATTATAATATTACTCAGCTTTTATATAGCATGAATTACAATTAAGTCTCTAATCGCTTCCAAACTTGGATATTATTACCTGGCATTAGCTGTGCTGCCATTATAGCGCTCTAGCATTCCAAGGAATTAATTCCTGCCAGGTACCCATTTACATCACCTGGGTTGAGTGTGGCAAATGTAGATCAATATCTTGCCAAAGGACATTAGCGCCGCGGCGGGAATCGAACCGCGGACCTTGTGATCGACAGTCCGGCGACGTAACCACTTAATCTTTAAGATCTTTAAGACAATTTAAAGACAATAGAAAAAGTATTGACCTAAGCATGCACATGTAGGTAGATAAAAGTGTTTGCTTTAAAAAAGTGAGAAGCACACAATATAAGTGTTTCTCTTCAGCACTATTCAGATACGGTCATTTTGGTTACTTAAACAGCAACTGCCTTTAAACAACCTTTGCATATGACGTCCAAATGAGCTAACAGAGAGAAAAAAATCAATTCGGCAAAGCGAGGAATTATGAAGTGTCTTAAGGCTCGGAAGGTAAAGAGATAGCATGAGAGAGAGAGAGGAGAGAGAGAGAGAAAGAAACAAATCTGGGTTTAGGATCAATAATTTCTTCCTCCCCCTTCGGTAGGATAACATTAATTTGGTTGAGAGAAGGAGAGTTGTAACGTTGCAGTCATTCATGCATCTCCTAGTATAGACACAACATTTCCTTTTTGTACAGAAAATAGCTGCTTTCAGAATGTGGTTTGGATTAATAGTTTGCCAGCAAATTGTAAAGATTGGCTCATTTTCTTATGAAATTGGTTTATTATTTCAAGAGAGATTGATGTTAAATAAAACTATTTATGTTTGTGTATATTTTTATATTTCACGTGTAAGATTATTCCTCCTTCAACCCTTTATATGGATGGTTTAAACCTGGTTATTTCTATTTTTTTCAGTACATTCTCATGTACTTTTTTGTACTTGTATTTTTAAGAAAAAGCTAGTTCTTGTTCTTAAATTCAACATTTGAATTATCTAGAATGAAAAGTGATGCCTGAGGTGACTTGATTGATGGAAATTTGATAATCCCTGAAAGTACAAAGAAACTTTTCAGTGTTTAGTAAGAGTAAACTTGATTTTCATTTCCATTAAGATATTTATGATTTGACCATTGTATGAATAGCCCTTAAATGGTAAAAACACCATCATGACTAACAGAGTAACTTTCCTTTCATTGTTGGCGCCAATATAATCTTGCCTCCCAGTCCCGCCATTTATCAGACTGATTTTCAACATTCGTCTAATAAATTAATTAGTCCCTTTAACATTTGTGTGTCAAAGATTGCCCTTGACTAGAACCAAGTGGTGTCATTGCTGCACTTGAATAATACTTGTTGATTTTAACCCATTGGAGTCCATCTGTGTGTGTATGATATATTGCCTATGGTAACAGGAATTTTCCAGCAGGCAAAGAGTTAATTGACAGAATACTACCATCATGTGTGGATTAAGTTACCCTCACTATTGTTTGCTTGCTGCCATTTGATGCACAATAACTCACAGTATGGTTTGAGTCTTTGTTAGACATGTCATGCTTCAAAACAGTCGCCCACTTTTTTTAAATAGATACAGGCAGAAGTGGGTATGCATGATTAAAATAATAACATTACAGTTCTGAGTTGGGCAAAGTGGAAATCTAAATTTCACCTTCACATTGTCATTCACAATGACATTTACAATGCTATTCATGTTGTCATTCACATTGTGATTCACATCGTAATTCACATTGACATTCAAATTGTAATTCACATTGTAATTCACATTGACATTCACAATGTCATTCATGTTGTAATTCACATTGCATTCACAATGTCATTCATATGATGTTTGAAGGTTTGCATGGTGGTATGAATATCGCTGTAGAGGTTTACGGTACACCATGTGTAAAGTCCTAGGAGGCATCAGGAAAGTGGATGAAAGACTCCTGAATGACGGACAGTCAACCTGTCCGAAACGTCGAGTCCAGGAGTGAAGACGGACAGTCAACCTGTCCGAAACGTCGAGTCCACTCTCCTGCTCCTGCTCTGCAACTCTACTCGCCAACTCAACCAGCTTCTCACATCTACTTAACTCTCCAACTCAATCCAGTCTTCTACTCAACCTCTCAACTTCTTTGGTTTACAGTCCTTTTGAGGACTACACTCACTTTCGAAAGATACTCTTCCTTCAAACCTCCACTCTCTCGCCTTTCCATTTCACTTCCACTTTCATCCGCTTTCCTTATGCCTCCTAGGACGTTACACATGGTGTACCGTAAACCTCTACCGCGAATGTCATTCATGTTGTCATTCACATAATTATTCATCTATCATTTGGCATGCTATTGGTACTGTCAGTTATGCCCTTCACATATTAATAAGGTGACATACATGTACACTCATACACTCACTGCTGCATTCTAAAGTATCATGAGCATTTCACTTCAAGCGTTTGATTGTATCATGTGCAGTGGTCTGCGGTGCTCAAGATGATAGAAATTGGTAATGTGAGCCAAATATGACTCATATATTGATTCAGGTTGGTGCGAATGTTGCACGTTTCATTGTTTATTGGTCTAGAAAATAAATCAAGACTATTTGGCTGTTGTGTCTACGTGTATTATCAGAAGACTGGAATTGAAAGTCTAAAAGTGGGTTTCTTGTAGACTGCATACGTGCAATTTACGTGTACTCTATGTGTACACACATATTGTATTACATTTACCTCTCTGTTGAATACACATTGACATTGTTCAAACTGATGAAAAGTGAGTTGATGTAAAATCTGGCATTCCATTTATGATTTTAGAACATTGATACTTGATGTCAATTGCTTGATTATTAATAAGAAATATGTACATCATTAAATTGATAACACATTTTTATTTATATGCCCCTTACTGTACTAACAGTCTTGTTTCAAATTTTAGATTTTTGAAAGGCAAGTGAATTTTCATTTTCAAATGCTACAACTGATTTATATATATTTTTTTCTTTTGAAGATAAGTGATTTCATATCTTATGTAGATCAGCTTGTTGTCCATTTAGAGCCAGAAGGGCACTAACTCTCTGGTAAAGTAGATGGATTAACCCCTTTCTGGCTCCAAACAGACAATAGCAGCATTTACACTGCAAGCAAAAACATTTGATTGTTCTCACATTCATGTGTTTCGTTGGATATTGCCAAGCAACTACAGGTAAACATGAGTAAAAATCCAAATAAAAAAACCCACCTCTGGAGTGTGTTTTTGTTAAACGCCCGGGGAAATTTCACTTGTTTTTAGCAGTGTAAATGCTCACTCTCTTAAGTCAGTATATGGTTTTGGTTTTTTGGTCATGTGACTCTCCTTGCTTCCAGGCTAATGCATGCAGAGTAGCAACAAGTGGCATATATGCACACAACTAATCTAAAAAAGCACAGAATTATTGAATACCTACTCTTTCTCATAGGTTTTTCTAGTAGTATTAATGGCAATGCAAAATTGTTGGTCTTTCAAAATGAATCTATTATCACATTTGTTAACCTTTAGAAAACAAAGTAAAAGTTTGTAATAATCTTTTCTGAGAAAAAAAAAATTGTTTTCCAAATCAATTATCATTTTTTAAATACATTTTTTGAAATTGTTAATTCATTAATTTTCTCTTGAGTAAGAGTGGCTAGTCAGGCTAAAGAGGACTAAACCACAAAGGCCAAGGGTGATCAAGAATATCCCTTTGAAAAGAGGCCAAGTCGGTTTCAATTCCAGGTTATTAATCCACACTAGGATTTTAGCCACCAGCAATTTCATAAACGTGTGTAATACTATCTGCGCCTCTCAGCTCTTGCTGTCCTGCAGGCTATTATTTTGTTTATATTGCCGTATTTAGATCAAATGTCTTGCATTGAGAACTATAGTTGTCATAGTGGACATTATTTGATTATCAATTTTGACTGACTGAAGATAATTTCATTTTTTGGAAGTGTGAAGGGTTGATTTCATGTCTGACCTGCTATACATAGGTCTGCCCTTTATTAAGCACGGATGCTTTATACCTGTAGAAAGGAAGATGGTCCTTTATTTAAATTAAGAGTTTTTTTTAATCTTGAAACATACTACATGTATGATCTAGACATTATTTCTTCTCCATTTCATAATTCCAGACTTTACAGAACTATCGCATCCATGTAATAACCTATGAAGGATAACAAGTAAAAACAATCAAACAGTGAAAAGTGAAACTTTTTAATGGAGACATTTCACACTTTGTGCATGTTTCAAACATATTTTTAGGGAAAGTGGGTGAGGGGGAAACAGGACTGGCACTACCAGAAACGTGCCAAAGCCCTGTAGACTTAAAGGCAAAAGCAAATAGTTTATATTAGGGGTGATACCCTTTCAATAGAGCAAGATATTGTAGCAGTCAGTCGAACAGGAAACTGTGTCGTCATGAGGTACGTCATTTGGTCGCCTAGATCGTCAGTGGGAGATAAAGATGAGCCCAAATTACAGGGTTGTTATCCCCTGAAAGGCACGTAAGCATGTCTTATCAATCTAAATCTCGTCTCTGTGTCTACCAGCCTCACTTCCCACTCATTCTTACTTTCCTCCTCCCTGTCTTGGGATGAAATTACATTTTTATTAGGGCTCTATTACTTTGTTGTGTTTGTGAACAGTAGTCACTATTGTAAATGCTTATTTTTGAAGTATTTATTGAAGATTGGGGAGAGCTGTACATTTTAGTTCCCCCTTCAGCCTCTTTCTAGTTTCTAATCACTTTGGGACAGGATCCTAAAGAACAAAGGGAGATATTGTAAACAGCTTAATTTCTCTAATTTAAAGTGCATTCAATCATATGTATTATGTTCATTTTTAAGAAAGCGGTCGTTCGTTCGTGTCTCCTTAGATCAAGATTAATGTAATCTTGATCTTAGGAGTAGTTGCTACAACCGGCCGTGTCAGACACATTGCCCCAGGGTGCGAGATTGGACTCTTGTAGCATGCCCCCATTTAAAACAATTATACAATAACAGTTAACATTACATTTAATTAATAGTATGAAACTATTAAAATTACTCTCATGTTACAGGAAAAATATTGCATATATATATATATATATATATATTTATCATGAATCAATTGATTTGGTTGATCCAGTTCAAAGGCACAAACACGTCACTACTGGACAGAGATCCTAATAATTACAGAGCTTGGTCTTGTTGCTCTGTTTGCCAGCAGTTTAAGGATATAGAAGTGGTGAAATAAGAGAAACAGAAACAAATTGGACCAATAAGAGAGTTATTAATGTTTGCATTATGAGATGATTAATTCTATTAGAATTTTAAATTGGCAATTCAGTCAGTGGATTGACGTAGCCATGCATAAAGTCTCCTCATTTGTTGTATACAATAATGTCATTTATTTCTGTTTTCTCCTAAGTTCCCTCTCTCTTGGTGTACTACTGTAACTCAAGATGTACCATTGATATCGTGTTATTATAGGTCCTCTGAAAAAAAGAACCCCTTAGTCATATTTTGAACAAAAAAAAAGGGAAGTTTATTCACCTTGTGTGTTGGAATAAATGGGAAAGTTTTCCGACACCACATCACAGTGACAATATTAATTTATCCAATTTGAAGTTCCTTTACATGTAGTAATTACAACTGTAAACAATTCATAACACTCTTATTTTCTGTCTGATTTCTTTCAGACTTTACCCGGTCTGTTTCTCTGATTTTGCTGCTTTGTTTATAACAAGGTGAACAAAATGAATTTTTCATTGCTTTTTTTTCCTGTATTTTCCCGCAGGATCCTCGGAACAAGCACAAGTTCAAAGTGAACAGTTATAACAGTCCTACATTCTGTGATCACTGTGGATCATTGCTCTATGGCCTCTATCATCAGGGCATGAAATGTGGAGGTAAGGCAGGCATTTTATCAATTATTTTACAGAGGAAAGATGATTGTTAATATGTTTTAAAATAGAGTGCTATTCCATTATGATAGGATACATGTAGTTCTTGCTTTTAAGTTGTGATTGATTGAAGCAATGGCTATCACAGGGAAAGGGAGTGGGTGTGTGCGTTTATGTGTGTGTGGGTGTGGGTGGGTGTTGTCGGTGTGTATGTGTGTGTGTGTGGTAGATGTGAAAGAGAAAAGTGAGAGAGAGAGAGGGGTGGGGGAAGGAGGGATGAGAAAAAGGGGTAGATGGATTGTCTACCATCCATCTATGGATAGATTGTCTGTGCTGAGTGCCTAAAAGGAATGAGCTCTGTGTAGAAATGTATGAGTGCTTATTGCTGAAATTAGCAAATCAAATTGCATTATTCATTTCCACTTTGCCCGACTGTAATGTTATTATTTCAATCATGCATGTGACCAGCCTGTACATGGTGGAGTGCTAATCAACAAAGTAAAGTACATTTACACTGCTAAACCTTGCTCGGATATGAAGCATTGAACTACGGCAGTCTTTTTGTGATGACGCAAGTGAAACTTGTATGAAATTTTTGTATCGTATAACATAGAGCCCAGTGAATATGCTTAGGTCCTTTCTTGCGCTCAGTTGCCATTCGTGTTATGGAACGAGAAAACAAACATGCTTGCGGTTACCGATTCATATCTGAACTACATGTAGCCTTTGGTGTTATGAATACAAAGGTTGTCTTACACGAGATTACACTATGAACATGACTGACAAAGAAAGCGGACAAAATATACAGTTCCTCTGGTAGACAAAGGAACATCCCTTCACTGCTATTATGTAAAAATGTGTAGAACAGGTGTCACATGCATATTCACTTTTTACATAATAGCAGTGAAGGGATGTTCCTTTGTCAACCTGAGGAACTGTATATTTTGTCCGCTTTCTTTGACTGTCATGTTCATAGTGTAAGAGGGGACTTGTAGAATGATTCTGACTGAGGCGAACCAAACATGTCCACACATTATGTTGTAACTTTAAATGTGGCAAATGTGACCCCTGTTGACCCGTAATTTGGAAGGGTGCGGACCCAACAAAAATAAAGCATTAATCATAACGGCCAAGAATCAGTGGTTTGAAATTGGTTTGGGATTGATTGGGTGGTGTGATGATACATGTAGGTATAAGCTGAAGCTCCACTTTTTATTTCCATGTTGCTTGGTGAAGAGAGATAAAGATGACAGTGACAGTAACTAGGTGTTAGAAGATTAAGGATCATATGTTACCCAGGAGACAATATAGTCTGTTCCAAGCCGGGAGGGTTGGTCTAAGAGATAATGCCTGTGGGTCCATTTTCTTTAATTCTTTTATTTTTCTTAAAATCATTTCTTATTATTTCTCTTTCTCCATTCAATCTGGGTCGAAAATTCATCTCATCAAGTAATATCACAAATTATGGAGATCCATCATTAACATTAAGGACTTTCAGCAGTAACCCAAGCTAACAACAATTTTAACAACAAAATCAATCCGCTCTTATCCCGGAACCTGAAACCAGACATGCCATGATTGCACATCGCAGACTGTCAGTCGAGGGATCACGCTAAATCATATTTCGAATCCATTAGAGTCGGACCAATAACAAATTTACGGTGTAATCTTTGCCTCCTTAATGATCATGATGGATGTATGCGTTCATGGCTCATATCCCCTCTTCCACGTTGTAATATTTTACAGTCGTTCCCCAAAGTAATGGGATTTGGTTATATCGGTTCAGTTCGGTTGGGTAGGCAGGTAATATAGGAAGGGTGGAATGCTCAGGAAGCTACATGTACATCCTGTACTTGAGAAAGTCTTAAGAGCAGTGGCATGGGTTGTCATAGCATCATTGAAGAATTACATTTAGAAGATAGAGACTGATTCTTCCGCTGAGGCTGAGAGTCAGAAGTGTGGTATTAGCTTGTATGTTTTGATGTAGACACTAGAGAAGGATTAAGGTAGACAAGATGCTGTTGTGTTAGATATCTAATGGCCAGGAGGATGCCAGTTTTCAGGCAAAAACATAAATTTCAGATCCTTGCAAATCTTTTCTTGCCATATGTCAGGTTTTTCTAGGGTAAAAAATAGCATACTGCAGATGATTTTCAGACCCTCTCATAAATGCTGTATGGCATCCTTGATACCCAGTCTACACTTGTATGTAGAACCAATTTCTTGTCAATTTGCATCATAAAATCTTCTTCACCGGTTTGCTACATGGATAGTGCACATGTAAACGAAACACTGAAATGCATTGCATACTAACTTGATAATAAAGGAGAGTGGACACTGGAAATCCACTTGTTTAGTAGTTTATTAGGGCTTACTTTATTTTGGAGTTGAAGCCACATCAAATTGTGTTTTGAATGACCCTATTTACATTCACATGTTATTCCTCTATTTGCAAGTGTTGATGTCCAATCCCGAAAAGAATGGATTTTGACTCCTGGCTATAGCTCAAGCCTTGTTCAGATATGCATCTGTAACCTACAGGTGGCATTTTTTAGTGATGATGTAAAGTGTATAAGGGTGCGTTTAAGCTCAATTTTTGAAGGCAGAATGAGCGATTTGTAACGCTCATCGTAAACGCTCATCGTAATCGCAGTTCCATGGTGCACTGTTTATGCTCACTTCTCTGGCTCGTCCAGGCAATTCTCCTTGGGTGGCCTTCAGATTGCAAACCTATGTGCGCATGCTACGTATACCCACTAGAGGTCTGTGCGTTGACCCCATTTAAACGTGTTTACAAATCGTAAACGAACCTTTTTGTGAGTTTACGATCGGCAATCGTGATCACCGTTTTTCGGTGATTCTACAAAAGTGAGAAAGGACGCAACTGTGTTTTGAACTAAACACATATACGATGCCTGATCTGGCCAGAAAAAGTTGAGCATAAACATACCCTTATACACTTCAAATTCCTCTCTTTTGACACAGAGCTCAGTGAATACGTACAGTTACCATTCATTTTTATATTTAAGAAAATCAGTGATTTTTCAATTTTTTTTTTTGTGGGGGTTTATATTGAGTCTTACATCTGAGTATTATATCTGAACTTGTACAACTGACTGATTGAGTCCCATGAATTCAAAAAATCTTTACCTTGTGTTTTTGTGATGTTCAGCAATTTTCATATGACACAACAGATCTTGCTGCATATCAAATGTTTCAATGACTTAGTTTGGGAATTGAAATAATGTATCAATGATCAATAATGTATCAATAATCTATCAGCGGAGCATCGGGCTCGGCTGGGGTGTCCAAAAGAACAATGGCCATTCCTTTTTTTTTTGTGAAAAAAATGTTTTGAGGCAAAGGATATTCATCAATTTGTTCCATCATTTTTTCCAATCCGCCGCTGGCAGGAGTCATAATCATAGTTTAGCCAACGAGACAGGCGTGATGAATATGGATCTAGGGCTTCGGCTATTTTACGGACAAATTTAATTCATCAATCAGATCAGTTTTATGCTATCTTTTGCCCATGTCTCCTGTCCTCAAGCGCTGTTGTGTTTTCTCTGTCCCTCTCTCTCTTTTTCTTCATGTTTTTTTCTTCTTCTCTTTATCTCCTTATGTCATTCTTTCTCTTTCTCTCCTTTTGCCTTTCTTTCTCTTTCTCTCCTTTTGCCTTTCTTTCTCTTTCTCCTCCTATTTTTCCATGCCTTGTCTTACTTTTCTTCCCACCTTTTCTGTCTTGTCACCTTTTCACCTGCTATCTCTCTCTCTCTCTCTCTCATGTCTAATCACACCCCCCTCTTTTTTATTTCGCCTTTACTTCCTCCATAATTCCTTCATAGATTATATCTATTCACATGATCCCATTCAACATGCGACAAGCTTATTAATATGTTGCGTTGTCAGTTT
The DNA here is from genome assembly GCA_003118195.1 of Hemicentrotus pulcherrimus. Lineage (NCBI taxonomy): Eukaryota > Metazoa > Echinodermata > Echinoidea > Camarodonta > Strongylocentrotidae > Hemicentrotus > Hemicentrotus pulcherrimus. The sequence continues at coordinate 47,548 of BEXV01000478.1, read as the reverse complement.
CTGCACCCAGATAACTTGGCATGTCATCCCAGTGTTAAAGCAGATTGTAGATCAGAATCTCCTGCTTAACGCCAGAAGGGTATTAACTTGAATATAGCTCTTTACTCGTACCTGAAGTGAAGTGCTTCTGACCATCATCAGATAATACGTCATCTGTTCAGAGCAAGAAGGGCATTCCCTCTGTGTTAGAGTATAAGAGTTTACACCCTTCTGGCTCCAAAACAGACATTGTATAAAATAATGCTTGCACATGGAGCTTTGCCAATCATATTATACAAAATACTGTAGCATTGAATAGTACTAGGCCCTATGTTATTTCATACATTAATTTGCAGATTGATCCGTTTCACTCTTTTTTTTTTTTTTTTTTTTTACCCCATATGCATTTACTTATGGAAAGACTTAACACCCTTCTGGCTTTCAATCGACTATCGTAGAGAATAGTGGAGTATTAGATTGTAGCAATTGACTATCAAAATAATTGCTTTATTACAAAAAGTGACCAAAAAAAACTGTTTTGAAAAATGGTGTATCATGATGTGGCTGGTATAATTTCTGACAACTTGCTACAATGCTTTTGATAGCTGTATAGATGTTATACAATATTTGTAACTTCACAGGAATTTTTCTCTTTATTGACTACAGTAATTAATTAGTGGAAATGGAAGATGACTACATGCACCTAATTTATGTAGCTTTGTATCAAATCAGCACATATTTTAAATTGACAAACACTTAAATGCTAATGAATTTGTGCTTAATGTTTTTGGGTAACGACGCAATGTGTAGATGCCCTTCTGCTAGCCACACAACAGTATGATATAATGTGAGACACTTATTTTGTTTATTTACATTTCCAGTCCATTGCAGGCCTTAGCAGGTGCGTTTATAGGGGGTAGTCATGTTGCAACTCAGTAGATAATAAAGTACATGAGAGCATCGCGAGTGCTGAAACGCACCCCATGTTTATGATATCCGTGTGTGCATGTAATGCCCTAGAGTTGTAACATATCCCAGAATACAAGTTTTATCAGGCGCCTTCCCACGGCTGGCCCCAAAGGTGATTGCTCAGACATTGAGTGCAGTGCACAACCCCTTTTACATGCTGTCTGCAAGCTAGTTCAGTGAGCAAACAATATTCTGTTTGCCTGTCATTGAAGAGTGTCTTGCTGTGGGTACAGGCCCGGGATCGCATCTTCGCGGTCCGTGAAAGACGAGGAAACACCGATAAACAGTTGACAGCATGCTGGATTGTGTTGCTCGTAGTGACCTTTTTACATGATGTGTGCCACCTTTTAGGGCCAGATATCTGTAGATGAAGGTGTTGCATTCATTAAAGGGTGAAATGGGTCGGAATAAATGGTTTTCAATGAAAACTATCATTCCTGCGATTTGTATTTCTATACAAGAGCAACAATATGTTTAGCAACTTTCCCATGGGATACAAAGTGCTTACCGGTATATTTAGTCAGACCTGTATAGGAAAACTCAGGGAAACAAGATAAATGATCTTTTAGTATAAATACCTCTTGTTTAGGTTTCATTTAGAAACATTGATTTAGAGAAACCAAAATTTTTGTAAACATCAGGTTTTGATATATAGATAGTCACTAAAGTATTATTTACTGTCGTAGAAAGAAGTCCATATATAGGGCTGATATCATTCAATTTTACAGTGTTTTCTACTGATATCCCCAGACATTATGTTGTTTTATGTTTTATTATTTTCAATAAGGTGAAAAAACCCAGCTTTTAGCTGGGTTTATATGGCTATTTTTCAGTCTTACTTCCACTTCATTGGAGCTTTCCTACCATACAGTCATTAGTATTATATCTTGGCACATTGTGTGCAACATCTCCACCTTCCAGGTTTATTCCAACCATCATGATGGCAGTATTCCTACTGTATGGTCATCCGAGTCATACCCTCAAACAATATGTGTACCATCTTTACCCCTTGGGAGTATTCCTATCATATGGTTATCATAGAACATCAGTATTATTTTCATACACAATATGTGCACCATCTCCACTCCCTGGTAGTTTTCAAACCATATGGTCGCCATGAAGCTTATTGAAAATTGATCACAGTACCTCTTGGCATTCTAGCACCAGGAATTCAATAATAAATGCAGGTATTATGTAATGAAGTATTCATGTCAGTTGATATCTGTGAAAGGACAATGCAAGAATTAAACAGGATCATTTAACCCTTTTTCCACCGTTGTATCCGTTTCACTGGTGTTTTTTTATAACCTGATGGTCATGTACATGTAGGATTCAAAGGAGG
>BEXV01000478.1:29273-40969 GCA_003118195.1 Hemicentrotus pulcherrimus | reverse complement strand
CCTATGGATAGATCTTTCATCGTGGTGGTTTATTTTCCAGGCAGATACCAGCAAAACATTAACAAGTGGTATCATTCAAGAAGATGGTGTATTGTCTCTGGGTTAAGTACATGGGCAGGGCTAGATCAGGTTTGCAAAAGAAAAGGGTTTAATGGTGATAAGGTTGAAAAAGATATTTTGTGAAAGCTTCTAGTAAATGGCTTGTAGGTAAGCATTGACTTCTTGTGAATAACCAAACTTACATTTGAAGGCAAAGTGACCTCTTGTAAATCTGATTTATCATGGAGTAAATGGTTGTGTTAACCAGTCCAATGTTATGAAACTGAGAGAAATAGCAGGAAAATGACATTCACCAAAAAAGAAAAACTCACAACACTATCTCATGTCATGTACATGTACTGGTCATATTCAAGGTTTACCTCAATTTTTTTCAAATCTCTCTTCACTCTTAACCCGTTGGCTACTGAATTACCTTATTCACATTGGCTTAACACAGGGACCACCAGGTTCCCGTAAGCAAAGGGTTAACTTTATTATTCTAACTTTCTTCAAAAATCGTTGGGCTGATATATGTCCCAGTACAGCTCTTGAAGGTCACGTCATGCATTCTTGATTTTCAGCGTGTCCATTGCTCACCTCCTTTAGATCCATTCTTTCCTTGAACCGATTCCCCGCCCGACTGGACAATCGGTTGCCGTCTGGGTCCACTTCTGTCGAGGGGGGTGAAGCGCAAATTGACCTTTGGGCCATCGATCGAGTGTCTTGTTTTGTAATTCGTGATGGATGGATGGCCGTTTTTACGAGATACCTTCCACCGCTTTTGGAACTTCAAGTTGGCAGGCGCAATGACTTCTTGATTGGTGTAATTTCTTGTGTGAAATGGAAAGCAGACTTGATTACGACTACAGCTTAACAGATTGTCATTGTCATGTTGTGTCTTATACATTACCAAGTAATGTGGAGTTTCGAACATAAGCTGTCATTAAGACGTATCATTTCGCTTTGTGTTTGGTCTGATCGTAGCTCTTATAGGGCTATTATCTTGATATAATGATTAGAAATACCAACATCTTAGATGTGGATGGCAAAATATCTAGGACAAAACAACTTGGACTTGTCGATGTCCCGATGTCATTTGATGTTTTGGTTGCTGCCTTAACCCAAATGAAAATGTATACACTGCAGTATCAGATGGTACTTGTAGGTTCTCTATGGGGTTTTGTACCAGAGCTGGGAACTACAGTAGTTTATTTCATTGCATTATTTCAAAATACCTTATTTAGCAAACATCNCCCCCGCCACATTTAAATTTTGCCTTTAACCTGTTGAAGGTGACACACCGATGGGTGCTTTGAGGAATTTGAGGAATACAAAAAGTTAGATTCAACATGTTTCAAGCTTTTTTGCGCTGTTTATAACACTGACTACCTTGTTGATATACTGAACCTTGATATTTCAAGATAATTATACCAGCCAGAATGGCATTTAATTCAACAATTTTTCACAGAGTTAATGCTCTTGTGGCTCTCTCTCTCAACAGATGATTTATTCATTTTTATCAGCAGTTAACATGTCAGTATTGAGAAAATGTCTGTCAATAAGTTATTAGGCATTACAGTAAGTTTAAACATGGTGGAGCCAAATTTCAAAGACCGACAGCGTATTGTAATTTTCTCCCCATTAGCAAATTGCAATTAAGAGCGAGGCAATCAATGCTTTAGTATTTCTTGCTTTTCGGAAAGCCCCTCGATTCGGCTCAACGAACGTCAGTCTGCTATTTCTTGTATGCTTGTCTGGCTCCGATACACCGAGCTTGCAATTATCCAGACGTAATGCATATTAATTTTAGATTTTAATGTGGTTGAATTGGAGTGGACGTATATATGTACAACCATTGAGAGCTTTATGACACCCTGCCGTTTTCATGCTAAAATGCTCTTTCAAGTTTTCTGTGCTATGATTGATGGTTTCCTTCCCACTAATGGACAAAGCGTCCATTTGGTGCTAGCAGGGCATTGCTTCATACCAAATAACACAAGTATGAATGTCCTTCTGCCTCTAAACAGAGGACAGGAGGTAATTGTTGACAATGGTACACCATGTATGCCTGCATTAGGAATTGACTTTGGAGGCAGGAGATTGATGAATAATTATGATGTCTTTGTATCCCATCAGTATGTGATGTAGATGATAGTTTGGTTGCATTTGACTGACATGATTATGCTGTCTGAAGAAAAAGGTTTACTCTGTGTTAAAGTATACCCATTAGGCCTAAAAAAAAAGATGTTGTATTGCCCTTTAGGTGCCAAAACAATCTACTTTGTTAAAATCTCCCCCCCCCCTCCCCCTCTTTTGACTGATATTTCTCAGTTTTGAATGCTGTATAGTACATATTTTGTTAGTCATTAAACATTTTTTCTCTAAAAAAAAGTTGTAACAAAATTAAACAAACTTTTTTTTAAAGCCGACCGTAAGATATTTGGGTCAGTTGCAAAGGGCAATACAACTTCATTCTGGTTACACCTTACCTACAGGTAAGAGGGCAGTTCCTAGATGTATATTACGCCTATGGAAATGAGAGAATTCAGTAGTCGATAGGTTAAGATATTACAAAATCTAATCTGTATCAATGATAACAGAAATGACTTGGTGATATTTACTCTGTCACTATTAAAGATAACCCATTTAGTAGTGTTTTCCATAATTTTAAGAATGGGGACCATGTTTTTATTGTCTTAATAATAGTTTCTGTTCTATCATATCTATATGTATTCATATTTATTCTATACTTTAATTCACAATCTAATAAAAGCTCCTCTGTTAAGAGACAAGACCAAAACCAAAATTCCACCTTTGGAAGTTTGTATCCTGTCCATCTGTCTTTGTTTCTGTTTGTTTGTTGGAATGTCTTTGTATCACTTGAATGACACAATAAGAGATATCACCCAACCAGATAGGGCCCAAGGTCTGATGAAATCACTTATTACGACTTGATATAGAAGGAGAAAACTGGTTTCATAATAGAGCCCAACCCTCCACCTTGATTCTGGCAAGGACTTCCGTATTCAGATTGCCTCTCGCCTCGTCCTAAGATCCGGCCTGTAATGACATTTCTTCCTCTGGCACCGGCATTGCCTACTATCTTGGTGTTTATTTTTTATTTTTCATGTTTTTGTGTTAAAGAATGGAAGTAACCCTATGTCTAGGGCATGATCTTGGTTGCACCCTACCATAAGACTTCTCTTTTTATTCCAAACAGGAGTGATACGAGAGATATGATGTGAACCTCTTGATGTTGTCTAATTCAATTTTTGTCATTGATTACAAAAGCATATGAATTAATGCACTTCTGGCCCCCAACAGACAATGTCTTCTTGGGCATTCCCCAGCTTGTGGTTGCGGTTGTGCTTGTGGTTATTTCAAACAGGAACAAAATGAAGTATGTGATGCAATTTCTGGATGTTTTTTATTTGATTTGTTTTCTCATTGATTACGAAATCACTCTATGCTTGATCACATCTATTCTTTGCATTGTACTTTTGTGGTGTGACAAGCCATCATTTAGCATCCCCTGAAGTAACACACTCTGTTATAAGAATCCCCTATGGATAATAGTTTGTTGTATTGTCATAGACAATTGTATTGAATTGAGTCGTTGCAAAAGGGAAAATGCAATCATGGTTCGTGGTGTGTCGTAGTGGCACAATGTAATGTAGATGCCGGAAATTGATGTAATGCTGTCTGTAGGGAATATCCCTTGCAGTAGTGTGGTAATGTGCAGTGAAGAGAGAGAGGGGGGAGAGAGAGAGAGAGAGAGAGGGAGAGAGACAGAGAGATATTAAATGAGGAACATATTCATAGAAGATAGGAAAGGTACAAGAGATGAAGAAAAATCAACAAAAGGTTAAGAGAGAGAGAGAGAGAGAGAGGGGGTTAATGTATTTGACAGGGCAATGGTAACCAAATTGCAACTGAGAAAGCGATAAAACAAATCTGATCCACACAATTACTAAAAATATAGTATACAGATTGAAGATGCTGTTCCCATAGTAACCACTGGCCCAATTAAATTGTCATATTTGGACGTAACCTGACATCTCAAGTGTTCGATTATCATTGCAACCGTAGCCTGGTTTTAATACCCCATTTGCCAGTAACCCTCAAACAGCATTGACTGTATACATACAGTAGTTATTTCTGTCTCCGGCACTTAAAGGGTTAACTCAACCTGTTCCTAACCTTGGAGATAAATCAGGAGGCAGCTAGTGCACAAGGTGACTGTGTAATTACCATCTTGCAATGGGAAGGAGCTAGGACTGGGGCAGCTAGACTCCAATCAGTGATCAATGTTAGATGGTGGCGAGTGTGTGTGGTGGTGTTCTGATTTCTCAAGTTAATTGCTGTGGACAGATTCCCGTCTCCTAAATGCCCTTTTATAGGACTAAATGACTGACTGAAATTGTGATTGTTTAAAGGTAAAGGTCAGTTCCGGTTAGAACATAAAACAATTAAGTTTTTAAAATGATGAAATGTAACTTACACTGAGAGATAAAAACCACAATCACATTACTTCAGTGGAAAAGATTGACTCCTTGGAAACATAAGGTTACTTTGATAAAGAGTTATTGCCCTTCTTGCTCTATGCATACACTATACATGCACATGTATAATAGCTGAGTAAAGCGAACATAATATTGGTAACAAATTCAAGATAGTTGTTCTGACTCATGTGCATTATACACGCTATCCTATTTAATAATTATATTCACCATTTATTCATCATTAAGTGTGATTAACCATACATTCAATAAATTTGTAGCTATACTTAGTCTAAAGAAATGTTCTACTTCTTGACAAACACTGCAGAATAGCTTCAAAATGTCAATTTTTCTTGAAATGCTATGAAATAATATTTGTACTCTATTATGAAAACTCAGATAGCTTTAAACATCACATTTTTTGATTTGCATAATAATGGTAGGCTAAAGCCTAAACAGAAAGAGATGTTGTATTCTGAAAAAAAATTAAAGCATTCAAAACTGAGAAATATCGGCAAAAAGAGAGAGTTTAATTTTTGTTGTTGTTGAAAGTTTTAAAAAAGATTTCTGACCGACCGACCCATGTTTTGGCACCTAAAGAGCAATACAACATCTTTTTTTGTTAGGCCTTACAGCTATTTGGACGTTGGGGTTCACGGTAGGAATAAGACGAGAAACAAGAAAGCCAGAGAAAGATATCATTTGAACATGTCCCATAAGACAAGAAGGGCTATTTCTGTCTAACATTTATTTATGTTGTCAGGAAATGATCTCTAAGAATTAGGAACATATATCTTTCACATAAACATAGTGGACATTGTGCTGTTGAAAACGACCTTTCTATGTGCAAGAATAGTGCATCAGGAGTATCAAAATGTCTTTGTTAATTTCAAAAAAATAAATGCATCCACTATAACGTGAATGTAATGTGGCACCTATATATGTTCTCATTGCTACAGCTATGCAGAGCAAGTCAATATACTTTTGCAGAGGATGCATGTTTTATATTTTCAATCGAGGCACATGTATCAAGTGTGAGGGGTTAGACTGACTTCACATCTTCATGATATGTGTGTACAGGCTTGTATTGTGGTCAGAGACTGAGATGGGGGTTGGGCACCATTCCAGTGTGTCTAGAGAGGGAGGGTAGTAGTGTTGTGATGATGTGTGAAGCATTGCGTTCATCTTTATGCCTGGGATGTGTATGCATTCATCATGTGGGCGTCCCAATATCGAGGGTGAATTAGAGAAGGGGAAGTATCTCACGCACACCCCGATGGCAGTTTCATGTGATGCAGGTCACGTTTACGGAGTGGGGTTGATGCAGTGGGAGAGAAAGAGAGAGAGTGTGTGTGAGAGAGAGAGACAGACAGACAGACAGAGTAGATTGTTGGAAATAGGCATGACGAAAGGTGGATGGAAAGATAGAGAGATGGGAGCAGGAGAAAGGAAGAGAGAGAGAGAGAGAGAGAGGAAAAAAAGGGAAAGAAGGAGAATGTGAGAGAGTGTTGCACATGGAAAGATGGCAAGGGAAAATGCTATGAAAGATTTTAAAAGCCTGGTGTAAAGGAGTGATAGAACTGTAGAAGAAACATTTTGAAAAAAAAATCCTGATATATGAATGGGTGATTGATAGAAAAACAATGATGGAAAAGAGAACACTAAAACAAAAACATTTACTAGCTATAGATGCAAGAGAGAGAGAGAGATAGAAATAAAAAATTCAAAAAAAAAACCAGATATTAATGATCTATAGATAGGGAGGAGAAATAGATAAAAGAAGCTAATAAGGTATGAACGAGCAATGGTTTGAAGAGATATGTATAAACTAACGCATAAGGATTAGGGATATATAGGATAGAAAAGGAGAGATGGAAAGAAAGACAAAACAATCAGATATGATCTGGCAATGGATGGAAGAAAGAGAGAAGAAGATGTGCATGAAAGCAGGAAATGAAACTGTTTAGAAAGAGCCAGAAAACAAATTTTGAGCACTGCTGCTAGCACTTTATATAGAGATATTATATGGGTTTATATCAGGACAGACGTTTGTGGGGGCTTCCCACAACCGCAAAAGTCTCCAAGTGGAAGCCAGATAAGGGCTTAATTTTCTTACGATCCCAGCTCATCGGTTGCCAGGCACCTATATTATTCTGGAATAAGAAACGTGTTTCGAATGTAAAATTCTTTCTGTAGCTGTGTATCTTGTATTGCTTTCTTCTTTGGTAAAAGTTTAGTTTGCTTAGCAGATCTATGTTTTCATGGCAAAATAAATATGGAATAATTATTCTTATTATTTTGCCATCTGATTTATTTCTACCTTTTTTCTTCTTGATGGGTATTAAAGTCAAATAAAGATAGCAATATCTAATTACCACATCAAAGTAGAACATGATCGCAAAAGCTGACTAAAGAGGTAATTTCTGAAGCTCTGTCCATAAAGCTAATGAAATATGAAATATGCCAACATTATAATGATGTATTAATTTATATAATCTTAACAGGATTTGTATGGTATATAAAATGCATTAGTATTTGGAAATTACGGCAATTACCCTTTGTGGTGACTTTTTGGAAGTCTTTTTAATTGTGTTTGAAAAACAAAATGTCTGTCAGATAAAAAAAATTCTGATAATTTTAGGCGGAACAACAATTAATTAAAAAGTTCTGCTGTATCTATCAGTGGAGACCTTGAATTTAAAAAATTCAAATGCAATTTTGAAATTGTTACATGTATGTTATGCATGACTTGAAATGCTTTTAAAGCTTATTACATTGGATGGATTTACTTTATATAAGCCTATACTAGTGTACTAACTACAAAAATGGAAGCAATTGCTGTGGGCATGAGTGTTGCCAATTTTCGATGGCTTGAAAGGCCATACAGGATTTATGATATATGAAAGGAAAAAATCCATCAGCCTAAGATCTTCTAAATATATTGGGATACAGAGTTTGTCATATTAGAAGCAGGATGAGCTGCTCGCCCACTAATTATTAAACGAAGCCTGGGCGCAGCTCCCTGTCCATTTTAATTCTGTAATGGAGTACTTCTGATAATGGACCACCCTTTTTAGAAATAGGCCGTGCTATTTGACATCTTGTACTATAGGGTGCACCACAAAAATATCTTTTTATAGCCTTATTTCTGTACCATTTTGATGCATGCTTTAATTTGATTTCTGTAATAGAGTATTCCTGGCAATGACCCAGTCTTTTAAAAGAATTGGTCTTGATATCATGACATCTGTTAGTATAGTGTGCAAAAAGAGAAAAATGCCCCCTTTGTATATCCTGATTTCCAAACCTTCTAATGTTTTATTTTGATTTTTTTCTTGGTGCAGTGTGTTCATTAGTTGATTATTTTATGATAATGAAGTTAATAGCTCATGAAAATAGAGTGCATGTTAGAAAGTGGAAAAGAATTCTGTTCATCCTGATCAAAGGAATTTCATTTCAAGAAATTGATGCAGGGCATTTTATTATTGTTAAAAAGGAGATTAATTTAAAGGAATTGTAAGAGGAGATGGAATATATTCTAGAACGGGAAAAAGTAATTACGAGGTAGAAAANTTCTAGAACTCAAATTAATACAAAATGATATCTACATAAATGGAGGAAGAAGACGAAAGACGAAGCCTGTAAGAGATAGGGAGAGGGGGTGGAGGGGGAGAGAGGGGAGGGGAGGGGGAGAGAGAGACTTGGGAAAGGGGATTTGAAAAAAAAACCAATAGAATCCAAGATAAGACAAGACATCATGAACCGTCACAATGGTTATAGTTGAAGCCACCATGCTTAATTTGCAATTTAATTACTTGTTGCTCACCAGCGCAATAACAAAAGTTTTTCCTGGATGGCTAGCCTAGGCTTAATGCAACCGTAAAGGCCACAGAATCGGATCTCCTTGTTACTTCTCGTATTGCAGCTCCTCCTATTTTTTGCCTCTTTCCCGTTTTCATAACCGCCCTACTTCTCAGTTTCATAACCACTACCCTTTCCAGCTCTACTTATAGTGTGCCTTATGTACATTGATCCAGTCAAAGTTATTCTTTTGTAATAAATAATAGGGAAAAAATCAAGCTCTCTGAAGTATGAAGAAGCCTTCTTTAGTAATTATACAAAATTACAAATCAAAAGATTTTGTTTTAATTGTTCTTTAATTGACCCTACTGCAAATATGATGTTTTAGCAGTAGATGGAGACCTTCCTGCCACACTGGGCAGGTCAGAACATGCTCAGATACAATAACGGGGAAGACGATAAGACAAAGATTCTTCCAGCTTCCATAGAGAATGTAATAAAATGACAGAATCACTGTTAATGAACATTGCTCATTTATTTCAAAATGAGCTTTTGAGGGAAATAAAAATGATTGTCCGCCTATATCCTAGGGTAGGCCAAAAACAGAAGTAACACAATTAGGCTAATGTAATCAGACCCTAGACTAGCAAGTCTCTCCATCTTCAGCAAGTACTTTAAAGGGTGGCTTTTTAGTCTAGTTTTTATTCCCTTATTCTTGGTAGAATATAAATTTAGGATACTAAATATCCACATACCTCCACAACTCCATTCATAAACTAATTCTACTTTACGAATTACAAGTTTTTGAAGTGGTTGTATTGCAAAGAATAATACCCTTTACCTGGCCATTCAATTCTAGAAATGAGCAGTGACTGTACTTTGCTTCCTAAACAAATTCTACATCTAAATGCATGAATTTGATATTGCTATCGTCTTGTAAGCTGCAGAAGCAAATACTCTCCAACATTTGCGGTTTGAAGATAGAGGAAATTCAAGTGGAGGAATGAAGAGCGAGCATTTGCCAAGCAGCTGTATGCATGCGTGATAGGATGAGTGTAGGGAGTGGGGTGGGGCGCAGAAGCAAACATGTTTGTCGTTGTCGGGGAAATCCTCTGCCATTCATCTTCTGTGAGCTCTCGTGGCACGATCAATTTAGTGACAGATGTTTAAATTGACCTCTCCTTGTGTACATCGTAGATGTCGGAGGTTTAAGCAAATGCCAGAAGGCCGGGGAATCATTTGTGAAGCGGAGCCCGCCCGCCTGCCCGCCAACGATGGCTCAACCATGAATGTTTGACCTGAAAACTCCCAATAGATATTACCTAGTTTGCACAAGGTCCCCCCTTAGTGGCTCATGTTTGACGTAGAAGGTTTGGCGTGTCTCAGTGCTGTCATGTTTTCTTGGCATTTCTTGCTTGATATTTTTACGGTTCATTCGTTGTTTTGTTAGGGAGAAATATATGCAGTGTTCCTATAATTGCCTATATACGCTTACTTTTTATCCATTCGATTGTAATATATATAGGATGGGTTGACATTTAGACTTTGTGCTAAAGTCAATAGTGAACCTCGAGTATCACTAGCATAACAAGACACTTGTTGATCTACTGGGGAATAACATGACTGTCAAAATATTTTCAGTGAAACAGATACAAATAAGCTAATTATTTGGGAAAAGAGAAGAAAGGATATGCTGGTTATACATCTGATGAATGGGGTGGTTTAATTTAGCAAATCGTCCTTGTTTTCACGAAGTGACGGTAGTGAGGAAAATCGTAATGCAAAGTGAATGCAAATTTTTTTCACTACCGTCACTTCGTGAAAACAGCGACGAAATATGTCATGCAAATCCCATGCAAAGGCAAATGAATAAACTCTCTGTAGGAAGTGGGCATGGAAGGACTGCTCGCAGCAGTGTAAACTGACCTCCAAAGCCTGAAGCACCACACATGTCCAGGTGCTTTTCGAAGATGGTTTAGGTTGACATGTCCTGAATAAGATAGGTCCAGCAATGGGATTGGGTTATAACATAAGCTCTGTGAGAACTGACTTCTAGGAGATAAGTGGTGCGACAACAGGTGAGATTATGTGAACAGACCTTTAGAGGTTGGTCACCTGCTTAGCATCAATTAGCCTTCTTCTAGGATCTTTTATTATCCTTTCATTAAGATTAGTTTAATTAAGTCTGGTACATACAAAGACTATGCTTGGCCATCTCCTTCCAATAGGAAAGAAGATTTTGAGGGTGAATAGTCTATATATTTCAGACATTAACTTAAAGGACTGGCAGATATGAAAAGGGAATAGTCTTTATTTTTTCAAATTCTCTTGGCTTTATTTGTATGAAGAGAGAGGAAACCTCATTCTGTCTGGATGCAAGGCTATTCACTAATCAGTGTATCTGATGGTAGGGGTATACAACACTCAGAATGAATTGCATTACTCCAAACAATTGGACAGAGAGCAATTTGGCAAATGACATCGCTCTGTCCTGCCATCAATTTTGTGTACAGATAACAAGGTATCTCCTTGTTTCACTGAGATCGAAGCTGAGCCTACAGTCGATAACATACCTTAAAGGTACAATCCTCAGTATGCCAATCTTTCATATCGTCAAAAGGTTGTTGACTCCTTTCATTTGGCACAGGCTTAATGCCTTATGGTTCTCAATAGATGATACTGTGCAACCTCTGTATATGGACCACTCAAGTGAGACATGAAAAGTGGTCATTATGTGCAAGTTGATGTGCTACACGTTTCAATAGGAAACAAAGTTCAAGGAAAGCAACAAATGTGGTCTTTCTAAACAGGTGGTCTTTCTATACCGGTGGTCGCTAAAGTTGGTTGGATTGTATTGCCTTAAACCTAATCAATCATTCACAGTGTACATACCCATAAACTTACTTGTAACTCGCTTGATCCAGGATTATTTGGTCTAGACTGTTGTTCTTATCCATTGTTTCCTTTGGTTGGGGTTGTCATCATGTTTATCAGGGTCATCTTTCCACCAGTTCTCAAGTCTATCAGCGTGTCCACACACAAAACAATTTATCGCGAAACTCTATAAAGAATCATCGTATAAAGAATCATCGTATAAATTTCAGAGTGTCCACACACAACAAACGTCGTCTAAAGAATCATCGTATAAAGAATCATCGTATAAATTTCAGAGTGTCCACACACAAGAAACGTCGTCTAACTAATCATCATTTAAATTCCAGATGTCTACCAACAGAAGAAAGTAATCCTGAAACTCTACAGCGAAATGTCCTGCGGGCATGAAATAGAAGCGGAGATGACAGGTCAGGTCTCCTTTCGCGCGAGGTCACGTTAAGCCCCGCCCAGTTAGTTACACTA
>BEXV01000478.1:5000-12951 GCA_003118195.1 Hemicentrotus pulcherrimus | reverse complement strand
GAAAGTGAGGAAGGAAAGAAGAGAGAGAAAGATGTAGAGAAGGTCCTCATTTTAACTTCAAGAGTAGACTCACCTGAATTTGAATTAGAATCTCCGAAAGTAGTGAGATATTTTCTCTCATCTAAAATAGTTGCATTCTGATCATGGCTTCAAAATATTTTTTTAACAGGATCTGGTAACTTTGTCTCAGATTCTGAAACAAAATTCTGGATTTAGCTCATAATGCAATGATAATTATAAACCTTTAGGTCAGTCAGGAACCCCATGACTTTTACAAGATGATGGCCTGTCTGATTATCCAGATATTTATGATTGGAATCACAAATTTTGAAAACCATTCACCAAACGGTTTTCATAACACTACAGTCTATTGGGGAAAACGAGTATGGTCAAACTGGTCACTCAAGGATTTTTACTTTTTTGAGGTACTTCTTGATCATTTTGAAGCGCAATTTTTTAAGGCTTCAATATAACATCACAGACACTGTTAACACGAAGGGCCGTGATTTAAAATTGTTAAACGATCCCTTCAATGAATATTTCTGTATATGTATGTGAATTCTATGGTCACATAGATAAAATGTATCACTGAAAGAATCAATTCAGAATCCAACCAAGGAACAGCTTAGAGCACATTATAATGATTGCTGCATTTCGTTACGTTATATATTAGAGAAGAAAGTAAAAGAGCCATAAATATGCCATGTTGCTGGCATGTGGGAGGGATGAGAGGGAAAATGAAAAGAAGGAACACTGTTAAAGAGAAGGTTGAGTTTTGGGAAGACGTAAAATATAATTTGTGAGCAATATCATTGTTTTTATGCAAGTGTGGAATAACATCAGATAAAAATGTTCCATGAAAAGCATATGGCTCTTCAAATGCTTTCATATTCTAAATATGGCATGTAACAACATAAAAATTGGCACAGATTTGTATGCCACATATGTTTGTTTAGTCCCATGTACATCTTACTGTGTACAGTGCTTGTAACTTTACCAAGACTAGGCCAAATTTCTTATCATTTCGATGATTCCAGAATCTTGCCGTACACACCAAAACTACTTTGCTAGATGATCAAACTTTACTGATCGATTCCACACTGTTTTTTTCTTCACAATGCAATCGCATGACCAGAACTCAACTTATCTTTAAGTCAAGGTATGAAGATCAACAGGTTCCATTCAGTGAGGGCAGCAGAGAAGNCCCCTCCCTCTCTCGTTCGTGTAATAATGGGGTCCTCCATTTGAGGGTTGTCAAATGCTGCCATGCTGTTTACCCTAGGGGTTTGGGAGAGAGTGGAGATAGAAGGAGCAAGAGAAAGGGAGAGATAGAGAGAGAAATAAAAAGATAGACTTAGGAAAGAGAAAATTAGAGGAAATATGAGAGTGGGGAGAGAGAGAGAGAGAGGGAGAGACAGACAGAGGAGAGATGGGGGAAGAAGGAGAGAGGGAGAGAGAGAGAACAAGAGTAGGTAAATGTTTAATTACTTGGATTTGCTTTGTGCACCAGGTAAACAGAGCATTGCCTAATGAGAAAATGTCAGTTTATATGGCAGGTACCAGGCCGAGCGTCATTTAAAGGAAAGCTGTTTTAAAGGTTGGGAATATGTAAGTGGGGAATATGAATGATGCAAAGGAAAATATAGCGATTGGAAGGGGAGGGCATGAAGAACACAGAGAAACGATAGCACATCAATCAGTTAATGAGAGGGATAAGCAGAAAGAGTTTGAAAGGGATTTAGTACTATAGTGAAAGAGTAACAGTAAGACATTCAATTGAAGATAGATGGGGTTAAAAATGAAAGTGAGGAAGGAAAGAAGAGAGAGAAAGATGTAGAGAAGGTCCTCATTTTAACTTTAAGAGTAGACTCACCTGAATTTGAATTAGAATCTCCGAAAGTAGTGAGATATTTTCTCTCATCTAAAATAGTTGCATTCTGATCATGGCTTCAAAATATTTTTTTAACAGGATCTGGTAACTTTGTCTCAGATTCTGAAACAATATTCTGGATTTAGCTCATGGTGCAATGATAATTATAAACCTTTAGGTCAGGCAGGAACCCCATGACTTTTACAAGGTGATCGCCTGTCTGATTATCCAGATATTTATGATTGGAATTACAAATTTTGAAAACCATTCACCAAACAGTTTTGAAAAATGAAAAGAAGGAACACTGTGTTAAAGAGAAGGTTGAGTTTTGGGAAGAGGTAAAAAATTATTTGTGAGCAAAATCATTGTTTTTATGCAAGTGTGGAAGAACATGAGATAAAAATGTTCCCTGAAAAGCATTATGCTTTCATATTCTAAATATGGCATGTAACAACACAAAAAACGGGACAGATTTGTATGCCACATATATGTTCGTGTAGTCCCATTTTAATCTTACTGTGTACAGTGCTTGTAACTTTACCAAGATTAGGCCAAATTTAGTATCATTTTGATGATTCCGGAACGTTGCAGTATACACCAATAGTTCTTTGCTAGATGATCAACCTTTTCTGAATGATTCCACACTGTTTTTGTTTTTTCACAATGCAATCGCATGACCAGAACTCAACTTATCTTTAAGTCAAGGTATGAAGATCAACAGGTTCCATTCAGTGAGGGCAGCAGAGAAGGGAGGGAAAGAAAGAAGAAGAAAGAGAGTGGAGGAGAGTGAACACAAGAGGGTCATAATATATACTGGAGAATTGATGTAGTAGGTATGAGACAAGGCTGTTGTATAACTTGAGACACGCCATCGACTGCGCATTGACGTAATTGCACTCTGTCTTGTGAATTGACGTCATACTCTACTCCTACTCCGCCAGTCACCGAAGGAACGAGTGGGAAGGGAGAAAGAGAAAAAAGAAAGAAAGAGACAGAGAGAGATAGAGTGAGAGAAATATATGAAACATGGATGAACAGAAGAAGAGAGTGAAAGTATGAAAGAGATAAGACAAGACAAGAGAAAAGGAGAGAAAGATACTCCACCAGTTGCCTAAAGAACGAATGGGAAGGGAGAAAGAGAAGAAGAAAAAGGAAGAGAGAGAGAGTGAGAGAAATAGATAAAGCATGGATAAACAGAAGAAAAGAGTGAAAATATGAAATAGATAAAGACAAGAGAAAAAGGGAGAAAGATCGGACCAAGAAAAAAAAAGTTATCAAGATATTTTTAAATACACATTTAGACTTATATACATGGAGATGTATGTTAGAGAGATGATTTGTTTGATGATAACCCCAAAAGATGCAAGTTCTGGAGCTTGGCTCTAGAGGGATAGAGAAAGAGAAAGAGAGGGAGGGTGGGGGAGACAGAGAAGAGTATTGAGGTGCTGTGAGGTAAAATATATGAAGCTATACTCAATTTCATGTAGTGTTTTTTCTCCCACAAATTGTCTGCCGAGAGGGAAAAAGGCATTAACTCATATTAGACAGATTTAGTGAAGCAACCTTCCTGTAGCCAAAAGGTTTTATATTTTTACTGCATAGTCAAGATCTACTTATATGTTCATTTCTAAAGAAGGAAGCCATTAGAGAGAGAGAGAGAGAGAGAGAGAGAGAGAGAGAGAGAAAGGGGAGGGGTAGAAGTTGCATGGTTATGTGAAAGAGTTTAATGGATGAGGCAGGTGGAGAGAGGGATGGAACTTTTTCACAGATACTTGAACTTGGAAGTATGTTTATGCAAGTACATGTAGATGTAAGATATATGAAAACTGAAGTACATGCATGGTAGACAGTAAGGGCATATATTATTGTGTAAAAACAGAGGTTTTGTGATTTTAGGGAACTGCGTGAGGAGGGAGTGAATGAGAGAAAGAGAAAACAACAATACTGGTATACCTACATACTTGTGTCTCTCTCCATTTTAACTTTTGATAGATTTGTATTTTAGACAGGAACTGGAACAGTGCCTATATTAATTAAAACTGAAGTATATGGACATGTACGTGGAAAAAAAGATAGGGGGATAGGGATTTATGTGTAGAAAGGACCAGGTCAAAGTTGAGGAATAAAGGAAGATGAAGGAATATTTAGAAGAAAAAAATTCAACAATATGTTTTTAAAAGATGAATTGGAATGGTGAGAGCATGTGAGCAATTGTTTGTGAAAATAAAATAAAATAAATAGAGATAGCAAGACAGACACTATGAACATGACGGACAAAGAAAGCGGACAAAATATACAGCTCCTCAGGTAGACAAAGGAACATCCCTTCACTGCTATTATGTGAAAATGTGTAGAACAGGTGAATATGCCTGGACACCTGTTCTACACATTTTTACATAATAGCAGTGAAGGGATCTTCCCGTTGTCTACCTGAGAAACTGTATATTTTGTCCGCTTCCATTGTCCATCATGTTCATAGTGAGAGACATGGAACGGTACTAATAAGAGAAAAACATGAGATAGAATTCAAGAATGAGGGGAATGAGGGAGGTAGAGAGGTAGTACACTTACAGATAAAAAGAGGAAGAGTCAGCCAAGGAAGTTGATGAGAGAGAGAGAAAGAGAAAGAGAGACAGTGTGTGTGTGTGTGTGTGTGTGTGTGTGTGTGTGTTTTGGGGGAGTAGAGAGTGAGGGATGGAGGAAGAGCAAGAGAGAGAGAGAGAGAGAAAGAGAGACAGTGTTTGTGTGTGTGTTTTGGGGGAGTAGAGAGTGAGGGATGAAGGAAGAGCAAGAGAGAGAGAGAGAGAGAGAGAGAAAGAGAAAGGGTGAGATACTTGAAGACGTAGGGAGATAGTAATAGATGAGATAAGTGTAGAGTTGAGAGCATGTGGGAGGATGTATAAATAGCTCACAATGAGGCTGTGAACATATAGAGATGGACTTCATTCTAAAGTGGGAGATGCCTGTTTTAAGTGCGTCTGCCAGAGACGGAGCCCGTTCATCTTAAGGGTACAGAGGCATCTTCTTCTTCTTAATGGAGACATGAATGATAATAGAGACAGTGTGGGATTGGGTATTACAGAATGTATGTGTAATGTAGAAATATCGAGCCTTGAAGTGCCACAGCATGTTGTAATATCTGATTGATTTTTTTAATTTGATTTATTAATTTATTTCTCATGATCTTTTTCCAAAGTTTCAAAACTAATAACAACATAATCATGATATTAAACAAATTATACAATTAGAACACCATAAACGTACAAATATGTACATTGTAATTCTCGCATAAAATAATCATGAAGAAGGATTGCCATGACTCTATTGTGTGGCAAATCATTTGTAGTAATACAAGTAATACAATAGATAGAAAAGATAGATGGTGGAAATATGGCTAAATGCATGCTTTAAAAGAATTGCTTGTACACTATGCTTCTCCTTTCCCCTTTCCCCCTCTCTACCCCTCCTCCCCTCCCTCTCTTCTCTCTTATGAAATACATGATAAACCATATTATCTGTTTATTTACCTAAACCTGGGTCAAGAGAAGCAACTGTAAAGTAAATGCCTTGTCCAAGAACTGGATTCAACTGCGCAATGTATTTATTGAAAATGAAGTGAATTAACCAACTAAACTCAGCAACCTCCTCTCTTGCTGCTCTTCCCTGCTCCACATTAATGCATTTCTCTCCTCGTCATTTGAATTCATGTCTCAGACAACAGCCTACTCCAAAGTTAAATTTTTACCAACAAAGTGTCTAGCTATGGCACAGCTGATGCTGTACATCATCATCAACTTGTTTGCACAGTTTGATATAACTGCAAGAATACTGCAAGAAGCTCATCATCACTCAGCTGGCTGTTGTTGAGTCCGTGTTAAAGGTACTATGTCCCTTTTGCAGCCAACCTCAAATGCTGTAGAACTTTGCAGGAATTATGTCATGTATCTCCTATCTGTGACATTTGAACGTTAGCAGTGTCCTCATATTCAAATTATGCAAGGAAACCCGTTTACTTGCTAGACTTCACTGTCAGACACTATTGAGTGACTGACTGGCTTTTTTTCTTCTTTGGTAATAACATACATGAAAAGAGTTGTAAAGGGTACATGAGCATTTGTCTACATCAATAACCCACTTCTTGTGATGGCCAAGATTAAACTGATTGAATCTTTGCGCAGCATAAAACGTATGACCATTCGGTACAATTGTCTGAAAATCAAGACTATTTCTTTTGGGCTCTATAGCCCTAAAGTCGATTTGACAACTAATAGTCGTTATTTTCCCACTTGAAGACATTTTCAAGCCCCACCTTTTTTTAGGGAAGTTCTAAATTAGCATTATCTTTCAAATGCAGTTGGAATTTAACTTTTTCATTTTTTGGGCCTGCAAATGGGACATAGTACCTTTAAAGTAGATGAGTTAGCAACATTCTGACTCCAAACAGATGAAAAGTGTTAGTGCAAATAAGACTTAGTTATTTGACAACAAATGAACCTACGTTATCTTACTCCAGAAATTGTCACTAGTTTTACAAACAAATGTACGCACATAGACTATACCACTACAGATATGCTGGTTTGCAGTACCTAATTGAAGGAATTGATTACTTTTTCAGGTAGAGAGACGCCATGCAGTTGAAATATATCAAGGAATGCAGCATTAATTCACAAACCCATGAGTTTGCAAACCAGCAATGACTTGGGAGATATTCATGACCATTGCATCATCTGGTACGCCATTATACACCTGGGTGGAGAGAGGCATTACATGTATGAATTTCTTTCATGAAAAAAGAGGGCAGCATCAACATGCAAACCCATGAATTTGCAAAACAAGTGATCCAGTACCCATCACCTGGGTAGAGAAAGGCAATACCTTGAAATACCTTGCTAAACAACAGGATTGCATCAAACCTATGATTCGCATCTTAGGGCAACAGCCCACCTATTGACCTTTGTGAAAATGTCACTATCTTCCCCAAACTTGTTGATCCGCTTGACAGCGTGCCAATGCTCTTCTCAAAGACATCCCATTTCATGGCTGCTCCATCTCCAAGTAGATCGTGACTAAACATGCCATCCAACCGTTATGAGTCGGTGCACCTCAAAAGTCAGAATGCATGTTGCATACATTATTGGTCATGTTACAATCTTGAACAAACCCTAGGTAGGAACTGCTCTTGAGCTCCAGTGACACAACTACATTTCAAGAGAAACCTGTTGTATGCTATTCTGAACAAAACGTAAAGAAAGTTTTAAGAAATTCACAACAAAATTGCTGGAAATCACAATTACTGCAACCTTTTGTTGCACGGTTTGAAAGGCTTTTGGAACGCTTTTGGAACAGTTTTCTTGATCAAGTTTAAACGTGAAAAAAATGTTCCTTGAGTTGTGCAACACCCATCCTTTTTTGTCATCCCTATAGGAAAATAAAGTATTATACAATAATATTGCTTGCCTTTTTGATCCCCTACCTTGTGTTAATTGAGATATATGTTCTCCATCACAATCATCTGAAAATAAGAAACATTGCATTGATTGATGCGAACCCCTTCTTTTTGCTAATCTTGTATCACCCGTACTTAATAAAGACACAATCATGATTGTTGTCGCGTGCCATTGTCAATCTTTCTTTCTTTCTTTTCTTTTAGCCATATTTTATTCACAATGTTTAGAAAGTTGTGCATACACCATTCTTGTCCTCATGCTAGAATAATGAAATTGGTACTCTCTTTGAGCTCTCTCTTTCTCAAGCCCTGGAAACTAACCATAGAAATATTGCATTCTGTTGTGCAAATAATATCCTTTACATTAACAAAATATTGAATGAACATTCTTCTTGAGCATCTCTTTCACAATCTTTGGAACATACCCTGAAAAACATTATTTATCATTTGTATAAACACCACCATTCTGATTACTTTGGAACAATGGCAACACAAGCTCCCTGTCTATCTTTACAAGATTCCATATGCTGTGACGACAACGACGCGGCCTGCTATTTTGGGGGCCTCCCTCTGTTTGTTCTCCTTCACAACCTATCCTCCGTGACATTCATTTTGTACGAGGACTGGCAGAGGAG